>JAQGBY010001135.1:0-32312 GCA_034698785.1 Mycogona germanica
ACCCTGAGTTCGCGTCCAGCGAGTCATTCAATTCTAAATATTATATCCACGCGGCTTCAAAAATTAGGCTTTATATAATGTTTCACATGTTTACAAAAATTGGTCGTATTCTGGTTTTCACTAATATGTTACGATAAGTTATTATTTTCTTAATTCCACTCCACTCAACTCATCTTTAAAAAAATAGGCATACGTTTCCAAAAAAACATTTTAAACAATATTATACTTACAATTTGAAGAACATAACACAAACACTTTTCAATTTATAGGTGTCAATTGTTGAAACCAAAGTCAAATTCTTCAGACAACCACAAATAGGGTCAATTGGTATCGAGCTATACACTCGACATTTGCAGTTCAATTCTATTTGGACAGTAAAATGCGGACGACCAGACAGGGAGAGTTAATCGGGGGAAAAAATAAAACTGTTCACAGGAAGATCGAAGAAGGGCAACAGTGACGACCAATTGAATGGAGGCAGATGGCCCATTATAAATTCTCGTTCGCAGAACCGAACTAATGGCGTTCAAGCGAATGTCAATGTTCTTTGCTGAAAAACGCTTATTATTGGCCACCGTCCGACGACAGGAAACGAGAGACCTGGCGAAATCAGCAGGTGTTAGCTTTTTTTTTGTCAGGTGCATGTCCTGTCACGAGAGCTACGTCATACTTTTCGACAAAGGGTCTATACATACAGTCGTCGGCAAGTTCCCCCCTATATACGTCCTCCCGGGACCCGTTGCGCCTGCAAGTACAGTACGAGACTGTTCAATGGTTTGAAAGAAATTTCACTTTAAAAAAGAAAACCAAAATCACTACTTCTAAGCCATTGACGCGGCATTAGTTGGGTAATATTTTAATTACAAGATTTCGCTTCGATTGTCGCCCCCGGCTGTGCTGTCAAATTCATTACGACAGTAACAAATTAATGACCGTCGTTTCAGCGAGTTGTAACGAAATTATACATGACGTGAATAATTGTATTGAGTCTGCCAACAGCAACAACGAATCTTATCGACGCTTATTGTGTGGAACCAAAGAGCATTAATAAACACAAATGTACGCGAAAAACGCACATGTCACGAATTTCTACAACGTCGCTCTCTGTCCAACAAGAAAATAATAAAAAATAAACGAAACCTGAAGTTCCAGTGTTCGACGCCAGTAGGTACTACATTTCAGACTTAAGTGCTATCACACGTGTAAATGAATACAAGTCGTTCTTCGACAACATATTGTAATTACATGGTCGCGCGTAGTAAAACCTATAGAGCCGATGTCGTTTAACACAAACAACAGTACCTGGAATCCGCGCGGACACGACCACAACTCTTGTCTTGTGCGCACGAAATTGCCTCGGCCAAATAATTTTAATGTCAGTTGAGATGCGGCCGCAGAAGTGATCATGCATAATGAGGAGGACTACAGTTAAACTATAATTATTCGCAGAGGTCATCGACCCCCCTTCCCCCACCGCTATAGAAATTGTCATGAGTGCGTGTACCGGCTATGTGATCGAACGTGAGGATCACCTTGCAGGACAGTCCTATTTGGAACTGGTCGATTTAATTGTGTAGGTCCAGCACAACACGATCTATCATCTAGATAACGTGAGCAGTTACTAAACAGTGTCACTACAATTTATCCCTAAGTGAACAAACAGGGGACAGAGCCGGGACATTTCAACGTCGACTTTTTACACATTTTTCGTGTGTGTGTTCTTATTAGCCATCACTCGATTCATATGTCTTATTGTCACCATTCAATCACCTTACTCGAGCAGGCTACGACGACCAATGTTGACCTAATAAGCTAAAGATCCTGCCAGACTGTAACCGTCATGTTTCAATGGGATCTGGTTTCTAATTAATTTGAATTCATTGGTTCAACGACCAGAGTGCATCAGGCGTTGCCGACAATATTAATAGAGAATGTAGGCGCAAACTTTAGTGACGTAATCATAAGTTTTTCTTTTTTTTAAATATATAAATGAAAGGTGTAGTCTTTCGTTATAGTCATTAGCAAAACACCGACTCAATATACGATTGCACCTGCAGCAGTTGGAGACACCTTAACAAAGTTCATCACATCCACGCGATGATCCAGGTGATAGATAATAACACCTGTACATATGCACACGTAGATAGCATCACTCCGCCCACAGTTTTGTATCCACAATAGTACGAGGTAAACAGACTTGAATAGGCGATTGAATTTTATACCTGGAACGGAGCAGCGTTTTGCGAACTTAGATGGATTGGGACAGATTTCTTTGTTTCACCTACTTGCACTCTCAATCTACATTAATCCAGGTCTGTGTTGGTTATCTCCCAATTTACATGAATGGATGTTAAAATATGAAATCGATTATATTCTTAACTGATTCACTGCGGCAGTTCCTTCAGTAATTCAGACTTTCCTCGTAAATCCGGTCAGTTTCTCGACAAGTCAGAACCGCGTTGGGGAAAAAAATCAAGTCTCCCTAAAATTATACTCAATCTGATTCATCAAGATGAAGTAATCTAAGAAGTGGTTTCAAAACTTAATATAATTGGCGTACAATGAATGAAACGGTGGATCAGATGCATCCAGAAATAGACCGCTCAAGGTGACCGCTCAAGTTTAGGAAATTCGTCAAGACCACGTGTCCGGCGCAGAACCGAACCTGCTCGCCGCCAGGGCATATCTTAAAGACACAATCGGACAACGAACGTTCAAACGTTTTAATTTGCACATTACCTAGCAGCTTTATTTTTATAAAAAAAAACACAACAATCCTTCTCATTACTGGAACCCTCACTCCTGGATTAGACAACGGCAAACGGACCGTGACTGAAAGATTTCTGCCCCATTACAGCTGTAGCAGAGCGCTCAACTCAAAAGCGATTAATGACGTTTTTCTGATGGCAATCAAGTTAGCGTCCACCATTTCATCAAACATGTTAAATACGTGCAGTTTGCATTTTTTAAAAATATACATGCATTTGTGGAAGACTCTTATTCAAAATTTAATGATGAGTCACGGGTGGCGCTGATGTCGCTTTGCATCAAAATTGAATCAATCACACCATTTATTTCTCTATTATAAATTTTCGAATGCATGGTGGCCTGTTTGGTCTCAATACAGCTGTTATATACTCTGTAGTGAGGTTAAAAAATGATGTTGTAATTAAAAACACAGTATCAACTCTTTATCTTAACCCAAGGTATTACAGAATTAATGAATACTGTAAATATTCTGGTGTCAAGAGCATAAGGCGAGTGTTACAATATTTGTGATAATAATTTGTTTTCGATTGAGTTTTCAACGGTCATTCAGTTTTTACAACGGTATTCAGTTCAGCTATGACCGGAGTTCTCTTTTGACACCAATAAAGAAAATCTATCGTTTCAACTACCTTTCTGTGCATGGAAGTATCTGGTTCTGAAGTATCTGAAGTTCTGGAAGTACGATATACCAGGAGTCATGCTTTTTAAGATGAGCACTATGCAACATTGAACGATTTTCGTATTGTTTAACAATATAATAGGAAAAGAACGTCTGGATTATTTTCAATAAGTTTTCATAAATTCAATAAACATTAGCTGTAGCGTCAGTTCCCACGGTCTTTTAGTTTAACTTTAAAAATTTAAATAATAGTTTCCTATTATTATATTAGAGCTATCCACAACTCTTGTTCGTATTTTTTCGTCCGGTCTGCCCCGGGCACAATTCCCATTTTTATTAATTTTCGTACTGACTGTCGGCGAGGATTCCAAGAACTCGACAAGACATGAAGGTAGATTTCAAAATAAGTCCGTGACTTTAAACATTGGTCAGGTTTTAATTCGGGTGTGCCGTTTTATATATAAATACAATTCTAATTTCAACCAGGTGTTCAAAATGATTTGATTAATTTATTGTGACTGATATTTAAAAGATCGGTCTTTAGGATGAGAACGTTCCAAAAGACGAGATCAAATTTAATGGAACAAACAAATACGAAAACGATCCAATGTGAATTGCATCTTCAAACTATTCACTCACCTGTGTTTGAAAATTGAATTGAAGGTGCTCTGACGTGTTGGCGATGTGTGTGCTCTTCTACTTTGATCGATGCGAAAATCTGTTTCGGCCACCGGTAATGAAAAATCTCCGGCTTCCGCTCTTCGCCAGTAGAGAGCGCGCGATTGAGAACGATGAGAATTGCGTTGCATATGAGTGGCGCTTTGATAGAAAACGGCCGCGACTTTGGTCTCTATACAAGACGATTAAAGCCAAAAGAAAAAAGAAAAGTGTGGAGCGAAGAAAGAAAAAAAAGCCGGAAAACCGGATTTCTGATGAGGTGGCCCGCCGACCAGAGGCAGAGAGAGGATGTGTAACATCAGGTAAAAACGACGCACGTATAGAACTGAAGGGGCTGTACATGTATACATGTATCTTGTAGGACATGTGTATTGCAATAGAGCTGCATGTTCCGAGTGTCGCTCGCGATTTAGCAAAACAAAAAAAAAACATAAAATAATAAATAAATTATCGAAGACGTCAACCGCCACCCCCGAAGGCACGTCCATATCCTGCCGAATCGCGCTGCCCAATTGCATTGACCGAAAAAGTGGCAGTTCGTTAGTGGTTATTGTTCAGTCCGCGCGCGCGCCTTGACCGGGCAGACGTGTGGCGGCGTCACACTTTTGAAGTCCACATTCGAAGTTACCGAAAAAAGAAATTAAAAAAAAAATATTAAATTAAAAATACTGCCGTTAAGTTTCTCGAGCCTTGCACTTGGGGGGCTGTGTGTTTCCAAATTTTAAAAAAAGGTCGCTGAAAGATCGTTAACAACGAAGAACAGCGCGTTTACCAAAGTACTCGTTGGACGAACTGGCGAAATCCAAACTTGCCCGAAGCGGTGTGAAGATGACGTCGCATCGATTTGTGGACTCCCATAAACAAAGTAATTCAAAATTATTAAGAAAATAAGAGAACTTGTCTCGCTGCTATATCTTCGAAGCCTTCGAAGGAGGTCAGAAGCGGCTTTGTAGTTGCATGACCATCCTGATGCGTGGAATTGCTGGCAGTGGTGAGGAGAGAGAGAGAGAGCGGTTGAGAGAGTTGCTTCAGGAGCGCGCTCGAAAATTGAACTGACGAAATTAGAAATAAATGCGGTAAAAATGAAAAACCGTGAGAAGGTCCGCGGCGCGCAAGACCAGGAGCCAGGCAGTAACAGAAGACGTACCGGGGACGCGACGCGAAAATAATAAAAAAATGTGGTGGAATGCCACCACCACCATCACCACCACCACCACCACCATGAGGAGATGCAACAAAAAATAAACTCAACCTCTTCTGTAATCAACCGCGACCGTCGAAAAAGAAGAAAAAAAAAAAAAAAAGTTCGAAATTTCAAAAAAGACAAACCCGGCACGCGCGGTTTTTCTAAAAATCAAACTCGAAAGTCTTTCTAATTTGTGGTGGCGAACGCGTTTTATACACGACGAGCTCGGGGCGTGAGAATCGTCCCGAAATTGTCCCACGCGTGTGTTTGATCCAAGCAAAACCCGTCGTGCGGTGGATGGACGTAAAAATCGAAGCGGCGGTGGCCAACGTCGTTCACCCGCGCGCGCAAACAGAAATATTAGAAAACCGAGAACAGAACACGACAACAACAGCAGCAGCAGCAATAACAACAACCACCGGCTCCGGCGCACCATTCCACACTGGACGAGAACCGAGTAGCAGCGGCAGCAGGTATACCGGTGTTTTCCTAACGACAAAAAGTAGGTCCGGTCTACCTGGTGGAACAGGGTAGATGAGAGGCAGCTGCGTGGCGAAACGCGGCGAGTCATTTTTTGTTCTCTCTCTCTCTCGCTTACACTCACTCAACCCACCTTCCAATCAACCCCCACTCCCCATCACCCACCCCACCCCCCACACACACACCACCATCACCACCACCACCTCTGGACAAGAGGCATCCTGCGCGCGGCCCGCTCTCCATTCTGCGCGAGTGGAGAGAATAAACGCCGCCAGGGTCGTTGCCTCCTGTATATGTACATACACGCATTTTTCTATAATATACTTCGTGCATATACAACAGTACATGTACGTTGACTCCTCCATGAGAGTGAGTGAGTTTCGCTCCACCTCGACGAAAGAGCGAGATAGTTCCCGATCTTGAAAGTGGCGCCCGCGGAGTCAAAGGCCAGGTGGCGCAGCAGAGTTATACAATATACACCTATGCATCGTGTGGTTTTTTTTACGGGTGAGGTTGATCGAATCACCGCGTTTATATACACACGGAGTATACAGTGGATATCTGGAGTGTCCGTCCCATGACTTCACTTCCTCCATGACTAACAACACCCCAGCCACCCCAGATCTAATAACCTCCTCCTTCCTTTTCGTTAAATATAGTATCTTTGGGATGAAGGAAGGGGCTTTTTGACGGCATCAGACCTCCACGATCCCTAATAATGGGCGCATCCGTCAATTTTGTTATCATTGTACGTGACCTCTATGCCAAGTGATACACACACAACTATTTACAAAAATTGAACAAAGAATAAATAGAAAAACATTTATTTAATGTTGATCATATAAGCTGATTGAATGTTACGTGGCGTATTGATTCCTAATTTCTGAAGAGCTACCAGTCGCCAAGCCGCCAAGGGGTCCTATTGTACTGAAACTGTCTTCCGTTTGAGGTAACTATTTTGAATGGGCTATGTAAGATTCGGTCAATAATAAAATATGTCTGTTTTCTTTCCAAATTCCCAACTTCAAGGTACGTAGCCAACGTTTTCAAATTTAAATTAAATTATTCCTAGTATCCCTTTCGGCCCTAACTTAACACCCCTAAATTCAACAATTTTCATTTATAAGGAAACTATAGAACTGTCGTAACTTCCCCTATAACCAAGCACCGGCGGTGTACTCGTTTAATAAATAAGCGGTTTAAGTGATGCACCTTTGCAGTGCTTAAGTAAAATTTATCGTTTTTCTCGTAGAAACTAATTCATTAACTCAACATACAACTGAAAGAACAAAAATCGGAGCAGAATATTCATATCGAGTACAAGAAAGTGCAACAACGGATATTGGGGAAATAAAGCCACGTCCTCCCTCCAACACACCTACACACCCAATATCCTAATTAAATAAGAACCGACAGGCACTCACCATGTGGTTCTCTAGAAGTTCTGCTAATAATGAGCATGTGGAAATGGAAATTGTGCCCGCTGGGCTACACGCGAAAAAGAACACAGGACACAGAGTATTATACCCAGTTCATATATTGCAATATGTGTGCTGTCCTACTCTTAGAGAGCGAAAGAATAATCGAATACCGATGACGTCACGTCTGACGAGATTAACGTCGGCGAATTTATGAATGAACTTACGTCCGCCAATGAGAATTTCGTTCTCACCGATCGAAAGGTACTAAAAAGTTCGATAAGGCGAAGCAAAAAAAAAAAGGAAGGGAGGAAGGAAAAAAACATAACGAACGGCGGTTCTTGAATCTTCCGTAGATCTGAGCAACAAACGATCATTATTTTTGATATCTGAAAAAGCGAAGCACCCCAAAAGCGCAACCATTTTGTTTCAGCGTCTTTCCGGTTGGTGGCGAAAATCTGTTAGGGGAAAAATCTAACGAACAGCAACGTCGGCTGGCCGCGACATCACCCTCTAAAAGTGGGCGAAGGGTATCCATGAACTGTATCTGAGGGGAAAAGGGGCACATGACCTGAGGGATATTTGAGTGAGGGGGTCCTCTGCCTACCTCCCCCACAATACCTGATTCCCCACCTCATCATAATCATCATCATCCTTGTCTTTCCTCTCTCTCTCTCTCTCCACGGTGGAGACCCGGCTCGACCGGAATTCAACCACCCCGTGCCGCCACTCTCTCCTTCCCATAATTCTGGCAGCCAACCAGCCATCTCCCCGACAAACATCCCCCCCTCAACCTCAGGTCGAGGCTGAGCTCCCTACCATTCTTCCAAACTGCCCGACACGAGTCCTCCCCCTTTCACCCCTCTTCCTGCCCAACTAAACACCCTACCTTATATACTGTTCCCCTCCTCCCCCTCTTCTATATATCCCTTTTCTATAGCTAACATTATCTAACAATCACATTGCACTGATGACCCCCTCCCTCACCTCCGCCTTTTAAACACCAAAGGTCTATTATCCGTCCTCACATGACGTATGTCGTAGTGGTTTCCGATTCTTCCGAACAGACACACACACTCCTGCTCGAATGCACCTGGTTATAAAGTGGCGGCTACTTTGACTACACTATTTGAACAATTTTCGACATTTCTTTGATTTAAATTACTCTTTATTGCTTGACCAGTAGCTGCTTCGCAATGCTGTTAACGTTTCTGAACATGACAGAATTACAAAAATGGCTACTGTATTGGTATCGAAGTACGAGTACGAGTTAAACAAATACTGCAATTCTAAAAAACTGAATTTTTAGAGTGAATATCGTCATAATTGTCATCATCGTTTTAATTTTTTGATTCGCAATATCAGATATTTTACAAGATAAATAAAACAAATGGTAACCGGCATAACAACGTGGCTGATGCCAGGAAACCTTCACTCAAATTTTTTAAATAAAGCCATTCCAAAACCATTTCCTCAAGTGTGTTTGTCTTCATTCGACGCTGACATTGAGCGGGAAAAGAATACTTACCCATTTGCGGAGACAGCCGAACCTTGAACAATTACGCGTGCATAACATATGTATATTTTTCGAAATTATGATGCAAAAAAACGTCGGACTGCAACAGTATTTAACAATACACTGTAGCACGCGCTCTTCGCCAAAGGATAGCAATTATTATATCGCTCCGTCACAATGGACGCCGAAATTTGGTGTAGAGAGTCACTCGTTTCCTGTTTCCATTCGTCAGCTCATCACGAGGCAACTTGTTGCTAGTGTGTGGACATCCTCCCGAGACTGGAGCTACCAACGGCCCGAATTCGACCACGCTGTTTACACACGCCTAACCTATGACCGAGCTCAACTATTTTTGCTCGAGCACCACCTTACGAAAATCTCAGTAAATATCTTTTTCTCCATTGGTTTTGCGGACTTATGTATAACCCTAGCCGACCACAAATTCGTAGCTTAGGCCATAGGAGGATGGAGGTCGGACGCGCAATCTCCACATCCCAACCGGAGAGTGCGTCCGAATTTAATAAGCACTCTCGAAGAAGTCGCCGGTCACGTGCTGCTAAGGGGCACCTCCCCCCATCCCCCTATCTATGCGTGCACGGCCGCGTTCTCCAGAGTAGAGAGCCTCTAGGAGGAAGTGCGCATCAGCATCTCAAGAACCTTAACCACCGCCAGCACACCAACAACCACCATCACCAAAAACAGCCATCTCGCGTTTTTGGCTACAATAATAATGACTATAATGGTCGCGAAGTTGTCGCTCGGCTGACTCCGAGCAACCCTCTCCCCTCCCCCACCACCACCATCACCATCACCCCACCACCACCACCGGTCCGAGCACACGCAAGCGGGGGTGGACCACCATCGTTAGGTCTATCTACATTCGCATTGCCAGCAAACAACTTTTGAGTCGCAATGGCGCCAGGAGATCTGATTTGCTCGCATATAATCGTACCTCCTATCTTTATAACTAGGTACTGATCCACTCAACTATCCCTAGATGACGTTGCTGTCTTGTTTGGAAAAAAATCAGGGTGAAAATTGTACACAAATTTGATTGATTTTTTATTTTATACAATCTTCATCCAGAGGGCGCACACTACGTCTGCAGTCTCACCAAGAGACGAAATAGCAACGCTATCGAAGAATTACTATCGTTCTCGAACCACTTTCCCCACTCAAAATACCTGTATTGCAATCCTCACCACTTATTTAAAAACGACGCCAGCGGCGACAATTGACACTATATGTAAATTGCAGTGCAGTATCGCGCATAACACGTATTGCAGCATCATTGGCACGCGAAAATTAAAAATATTTAACCACCTATTTTTTTAATTCGCCTATATCTTTAAGCCGATGCAATCCTGCATCCTGCACGGTCAACGCTCTTCTGGGAAACGGTAAAATTTGTTCTTACAAATAGAGAACAAAATTAAAAAATTTATCGCCTATTTGGTTTCGCAGTCAGTCTTTAAAAATTGAAAACAGATTGAAAAAAGTGAAGCAATTCGGGCCGCCCCGAAAAGGGTTCCTTACGCCGGAAAGAAAAAAAGCTGCAGTTTTTCGTCAGATTCGCCAATTTGTAATTCGTGTAACAGCAATAATAATAATGACGACGATAATAATGTTAATAAACGGGATGAAAATCTCCCTGCACGGTCGACAGCACTGCTGCTGCCTGCCTGCATTTTAACCGCTGACTCACCTTACCTCGATAAGGAGTCAACGCACCTGAACGCGCTCACACAAGCACAGTTCCGCTTTTTACGCTCGCTCCAACGCCGGGCTCTCGCGCGCGTTGGGGACAGGGGAGGGACGAGGGGTGAGGGCTGAGGGGAGGAGATCGAGCGCGTGCGAAGCCTCCGCTCACCAACCGAGTTTCTAGTGCAATCTCCCTTTCGACGTCTAGAAGCTTTCACAATCATCTTTACCCATTTATTCCCCATTTATCACTCACCACCAACACCACCTCGGTGCACAGATCCGCACACAAATTAATCTCATCCGGATTGAGGTGGGGGTGCGACATGCCAAATTCATAAACTTGGATGTCAGAGGATTCAGATAACGCGAGATAGGCAGTTTCATAGAGTACTCAACACATCTAAGTACGAAAATTGTAATTTATTAAATGATTGTTTCACTCTGGAGAGGTACATTTTGGTCTTTCAAATTTGATTCTCAAAATCAAATCACGTCATCTGCGCATGAGCACAAAACAGAATGAGCGGAATCGGGGATGGTGCGCATGCGCAGATGGCTTAATTGAATTTGTGAGAATCAAATTTGAAAGACCAAAATGTGGTCCCTGTGCATTTGGTGGTGGCGTCATTTCTTATAAGAGACACTTGACTTCAATTGACGCCGTCGGTGGCGCATTCGAGAGTCGCCGAGGATGTGATTTTGGCATGAAGATGCGTTTTTTGCAAATGAGAGTTGCTCGCATAATTTGTGTTGGGTTAAAACGTAGTCACGAATCTATAGAAGTTGAAAATATGAAACCCGGTTGGCGCTGCTTGATTCCGAACCGCGCGTGACATGCAGCAGCGCCCACCGCGGCCGCCACCAGAAAGAAAGTAGCCAGCGCACGTCAATTTATGGAGCCAGTTAGCGTGGAGAGCACCTGCCTAATTCGAGATGGCGGCTTCTTGGCGTCTACAGACCAACACGCCACTAGTGGGGGGACAGACAAACTAGTGGCCCGCCAAGCAAACGAAATCGTTACATCACATATTAAAGAAATGGGTGCTACACAGATCTGCTAGTAACAAGTCACCTCATATTTCTTTATTATTTAATAGATCTGTCTCTCTTCTGTCTTTGACCACCCAAACTTTCTCTTGAATGTCACAGAAAAATTTAAATTTATGTGCTTAACGGTAGTGGTACCACAGTCAATTATTTTCCTCCTGAATTCAAATATTATTCGTGCATGCAAATAACGAAATAGTAAATAATTGTTCTAATATTCAACCAAAATATTGTAAACCAGAATCACTTTAGCGGGCACAGAACAATATTCAGAAGTCTCAAATGTCAACTAGTTTGAATTCAACGTGATCGGGATTAGCGAGTATGGAGCGGCCCTCCGCCAGTCATAGGTTGACCGATCCCCAATACCATTGACCACCTTCACCTCCAATCAACTTACCCTCCTCCACCCACGCGTCCCATCACGATGAGTCGCGCCTGACAATGCCTTCTGCATCCTCATCGACCCCTATCCCCTCTCAGCGTTCCATCAACCACCCCACCCAACCTCCCAAATACATGATATCGTCTAGGGCTCTCGGCAGCCCCTCACCCTCCCCCACAATTTCCCTTCTCCTCACCATCCTCAATCACCTACGGTCATATCATCAACTTCACGACGGATTCGTGCCGTTCCCCGTCGGGTCGTACTCGTGCCCAGGTAAAAAAAAAACCTCTTGAGATCCAGAATCAAAACTACTAACCGTCTTTCTCAGATCTTATGCGAGATTGGGCGTGAGTATTGCGACTAGCACCTATTGGTAAAACCTCCTGAGAAATACAAACCAGCCGCCTTTATTTGCTTCCAGCGATGTCAGATATTAATTCTATCATGAAAACATAAACCGATAAAAAAATAAACTGGACGAAATAGATTATGGAGCAGTGAGCTTATCAATTGAACTCTCTGATGCAACAGTAAACATTTTCTACAAAGAGCTGGCACCACAATATAGGAATCAATGGATGTACCCACTAAAAAATATCCCGGTGCATCAAGGGGAAATTTTCATTTTTGCAAGTTTCCATTTCATGTTCAAAAAAGAGACAGAAGTATTTGAGATACATCACGAAAGAAAATGGAAGGCGCGCGAAAAAGAACGGTGATTTCGTGATCACCATGCCGCTTCCGAATTCGATTTCTGCCGCGTAACACTCGGGAGATACGCGAGGAGCGAGGAGTCGCGTTGGCCGTCGCCATCGAGCAATCACTCAGTGCCCGGGTGCCGTGCGGGACAGCTAATCCGACAATGCCCGTCCGCGGTTTCCAGACTCCTCGTGAGGGTTCAAGGGTCGACAGCGTTCGTCTCGGCGACAGTTGCAAGTGGGCGGGGCTTCCAGCCAATTACTCGGCAATCACACATGGCCCCGGTGCCGTGCGCGGCTGCGGTTGGACGGGGGCAGGGTGGGGAAGGAGGCAACGGGCGCGATTTCAAATTTGGGGGTAGGGGGTATCTTACAATTACACTTGGCCAAGCATATTTATCAATAATATAAGTTAATCAAAATAATCGAGTTAGTGTTATGACAAGAAAATGCATCGAGCTCTCGAATGGTAATTTCCCTATCTCAAGGGTGCTCAAGAATTTCAAACGTGCTGGAGAGGTTGCGTTCAACTTTCGATATCATTCGGCCACGTCATCTGCATTTCAGGAACGCGCCTGCGATCTCGAAAACCCATTTGATCAAATTTCAATTCAAATTCAAATTTCTCGAGTATACCGAAGCAAGCTCATATAACTAGAATATTATAGTGATGAACTTGAGAGACCCGAGGCCTAGAAATTAAGTGTATACGGAACAATTTATTTAAAAAAAATACTCAGGTTCTTATCAGTTACGTCTATGTTTAGGCATAAGATGCTCGTGAATCGGCGACAAAGACGATAATTACAGCGATCTGTTATTTAAAAAAATCAAGTTAAATGGTTGGAATGAAAAGTTCAAGTCAATGGAGTCGTCTCGTATTGAGTGAGCCCCTAAATTTACATTCAGGCAGAAGCGTCTATCAAAATCAAGGGAAAGTGTCTCGTTTAGTCGTGGGCCTCGTTTGCGAAAAGGTTAATTAACATATCGTCTCAATACTCGCACAATAGCAACAAGGAAACAGACACACGGCTCTGTACATCTAGATACTCGCGCGTTAACACTTTGGAAATCAAACCCACTCTCGCAAAACGGACTACACACATCAGTGGCAGTCATAAATTACGCCGAGTTGCCAAACAGAACCACGTAATATAAACACCGTAAATACATGTATATACAGTGTACATTGGCCGCGTAATGGATTGCACTCGCATGTTCAACAGATTTTTATTTATATACTGTATACAGGGGCACTTAAGTTCGCACACCTAACACTCTTCTCTTTTTTTTCCTAACGCGCGCGCGTGCTCCAGCCAGTGAGTGAGAGAGGCTATAATTAAATTTTTATTGGCTAGGACGGCGCTCCGGGACGCCTCGAATGAATCAATCGCTCCCGTCGGCAGCGGCAGCGATATATTCGACACTCTTGGGGCCACCGCCTGCACTTTTTTTAAAAAAACTATCACTGTAGATACTGCACTACAGGAATTTCTGTACCCCTCTTGGTGATTCGGCACTACGCGACGAGGGGCACATATTTGAAACTATCGAGAGTCCGCGCCGGGAATCGAGCCCGGGGCCAGTCAGTCGCAATACAAACTGGGCTACGACGAGTCGTACTAAAATAATAATACGTACAAATAGCTGCGGGGTGTCTTTACGGAGGAAGCAAAGACGATTTTGAAGATAAGAGGGAATCGTGGATTAACGTTGGGTGTGACGATTCGGATGATCGATGTTTGGATTGGTATTGGTCGAACATATCGGGAATATAAACAATTTGTAAAATGGTTTTACTTTTTGAAAATTCATTGTTGAATGAGCTTCTCAATAACTTCGCTTTCCCTCTACTGTGTCAAACGAGCACTGAAATAAAATAATTCACTCAATTTTCTATTTACCTGACACTGAAGTTGAAGACAATCACATCATTTGATCAGGCTTCACATTGTTCTCTCTTCCGTTATTCAGGCGTCCTTGTCTTCTCAATTTGTGCTTCCGAATGTTTTAAGATCAAACTGAAAACAAAAACAAAATACTTTTGAGAAAACATACACCGTATCGTACATATAACTAAACTACATGTACACTCCTCGAAAGTTAGATAAAAAAAGTTCATTTATTCATCAACCTTGTTGCCGAATTCTCAATTGTTGTGCTGCAATTCTTCTCCTTAGTATTTACTACCATCGACTCCTAACTCAACCATTTTTCGATATACATCGTATCGTTAAATACGTTAAACTTCATTCATAAATTGTGAAAGTTCCCAAGACCCCGAGCACTTCTTAGTCGACTCCAGAGGCCGCTCCACAAAGTGCTGCAGTAATCATCGTGTCCCTGGCGGAAAGGAGATATCGAATCAGCCCCATAAGTCAGCAGATGAGCCGCACGGTGCATCACTCGCCACACCAATCATCCGCCCTGACCGACTCTCATCCGCGGTTGTCCGGACTTCGAATATAAAAAAATGTTTGATAATCGAAGAGAAGGGGGTCGGACTATAGGGGAGGAGTTAGAGGGGGGTCTCAGGAGATCACAACTAACAAGTCGTTTCAATAATACATTCTTGAATCGAAACGTTTACAAGGCGGCGCCTTGTCCCGTAATGTTAAGGCCATCACCTGCTCACTCGATGGAGCGGCTCAGGGGGTGCAAGACTATGAGGGTGGAGGTGGAGGGATTAAAACTTAATCCACTACCACCACTCTTTAAATGCGTAAGGTAACGATTGGTAGGCAGCTGAAAACACGCATCGAATCCAATTACAGTAGTGGTCCCCCCCCCTCATTGGAAGAATTCTACGCTCACTCAAGTGGCAACGAAGCATCGCGACAAAAAATTATCAGAGTATATTGATATCTTCCTGAGATCCGACAATTTCAATAATTATTCCTATTACCATGCTCACTCATACACAAAGTTGGCCAATTTTAAGTACAGCTGCAGACATAAAAACAGCTCTAAATACATGTATACCCTTCCTCCTCACTGCTTAAAGTTTAAATCATTTTTTTGATTTTGACATTTACAATTTAAAACAAAAATTGTCTTACATGTCTTAAAATTTGAAACAAAAAAAGTGTATTAGTTATTTATTTAAATTTATTATCCCATTTCTTGCGATACCAGTCCGGTCATTGGGATATCGTGGGATATTTTTATTGGGGGATATTCTTAATTTTTTTTTGTAATTGCACTTTGCGTTTCAGGGTTTAAGGTCTAAGGAAGAATGTTGGGCCTTCCGCCTGGCGCTACACGCTGTGATCGGTTGGCATTTTTATTAATTGCGAATATCACGCCAGTTTCAGTAGCGGTCGAGTTCCTGCATTTCCGAAAATTAAGTTCAGACACGGTTTACTGCACCGCTGGATCGTAATTTTGTTTGTTGTTATTGTCTCGATCCTTCTAAAATAGCAATTCAGGACGGCGTATGCAGGAAAAAATGTCGCCGGATCCTTTCAATTCTAACACGATAGATCATTTCGAGCATCGTTCCAAGAAACTGCCATTTCGGTTGAAGCCTAAGACGTTAAAGTTTTTTAAAATCTCCATCGTATCCGTTTGAAATCTTGATCTCACGTGCGTGCTATGGACCTAAACAAAATCCTATTGGTGACCCTCGTGGGGTCAACGTGATCCTCGTACAATCGCGGAGACCAGCTTCGGTCAGAGCTGCAATTTTGAGGTATGACAGCCGCATCAATTGATTAGATGGAGGGTTGTGTCCTGGACAGCTCGGAACAACCAATGCCCTTTCCACAGTTATTAATAAAAATAAAAATTAGTGAAAATGATAATTGAAAAATAGCCTTCGTGTTAAATGTACAGAATTATAGTATTAATGGACTAGCCTAAAGCACAAATTGATATGCTGTAGAACATAGTGTTCATCAATTAAATAATATGACGTGCGCTTCTTATAAGGTTGAAGTGCTTAATTCTTTTATTTATACGATTATTCGAATGACGCTGCTCGAGATGAAAAGAGTATTTGTGTTGTGGTGCGTGTATGAGAGAGGGCTGTCCCCCCAAACAAGAAACACAAAATCTTTATATAGCCAAAATAATAGCATCCCGAAATAATAACAAGGCGAATGATTTAAATTAATTCGCGGACCGGGGACAAGGCTACGGTCAGCTGCATGCCCGAGGGCGGTGGTGGTGATAGTGGTGCGCGGGGAGAGGGTTCACCGACACATTGTGCGCGATTGTGTGACTAAACAATTATACGAGCAGTAACAAATATAATAAAATATATTTTTACCGAGACCCATTCACATAAACAAAAGTGCAAACGAATGAGCATCTATTCGGCGAGACTCAATTCGAGGGGTGCGTGAAGGCAACTTCGAAGCGTGGCCACCGCCACCATCATCAACAACGGCAGAGGCGCTGATCTGCTCGCAGGTCACCATGGTCGAAAAGCCATGCACGAGTCACGCTAATTGAACGCGTTGCTGACCGCGAAATGAATCAAACTTGGTGCGTCCAGTCATAATATAGTAACAGTCGCTTGGCTGATGATAAACAACAACTGACCACTGACAGCGCGAGAGGAGAGTGTTTTGATTCTGAAAAGCTGGCGATACATTTCTCCATTCCTTTCCAATGTGCCTCGCTCCCCTATAATCACCTTTGGGAAAACCGGGTAGTTATGGCCATAGAAAAAAGGCTTTCGAAGAGATATTTAATGTGTTCACTGCAACTGACAACTGCTTTTGACATTTGAATTTCTTTTAAAATGTAACTTATTATATACTTGTGGTTTATTACAACTTATTTATCTTCTAATAAAAATAGGATCTCTATTCCTGAGTCTAAATCATTCTAAAATGCAACGCAATGCACTGCGTGGTACGATACAAAATGATCTGGTAAAATTTCCCCTAAAAAAATGCTCATTCGCGATTTACACTTTAGCAATTTAATTTAACACGATTTATGCGATTATTTGTAAATAGAGATTTTTAGCGAACAAAATATTGCAATTCTCACTGATTCTCTTACAATGTAGGCTCAACACGCCATAAGTTTTCATTTTGCGGATACGGATTCTTTTCTTGTATATTTATTTCTGTTGTCTGTATTAAGAACATTTTTCTTTAATCAAATCGAGAGACCTAAGAATCCGGTCTCCAATTATCCTAATTATAATCGGCAAGAGTCGTCATCATCTAGTGCTCTTGTTGATTAAATGGAACATGCTTTTTTGATATGAAAAGGCAAAAAATAAAAAGTCTGCGTGTGGTTTTGGTGCGCTTGGCGTAACATGAGGCAAATACGATTAAGAAGGGGGTAAAATCACAATGCAGCCCTAAGAAATTTAAACGTAATCGCGTTCAAGAAGTGTAGCGGACATTGAACCAGTCCCGTGACCATGGCCACACAAATATGATGATAGATATTCGTGCATGTATGCTTGAGCGTCTCGTTTTGCTATTAAATGAGGCAATTTCTTATCAATTAACCTTTAGTAAGTGAATACGAAAACCTCTCTTATGTACAATGATATAAAAAGTAATGTTACAAAAAACTATTTGAAACGTTCTAATTTTTTTAACTGGAACTGGACTTTGTGAATGATCGGACAAAAAAAAACCATTTTCAATTTTTTATATGTTGATCATGTGAGGACATCTTATATTTAAATGCTTATTTTGCGCCACAGTGTATTGAAAAGTGTTTCACGATTTAAGAACAGAGTTTGGCAACACACCAGGGCGCCGTGCACGCCTAACAACGTCTTGAGTCAGACGCAGGAGCTCCTCGAATGATTACCGCATCGTTCTAGCGTTAATTCGATCGTATAAACCCCGAGCCATTTAAAATAATAACAACGAACGTAATGAATTTGTCGGCACCGCTAATAAAAGGGCTTCGAGGACGTTAACGGGGTGGGCGCCTTTCCTGCGTGACAAGATTAAAGATTTGATCAGAGGCTGGTCTCGTCTTGAAATTTATTCGGCTACTTCCAGTTCTACTACGTAAGTCAAGATATTTCCCAATCACAGATGAAATCAAACTCTTGTAGACACTGCGCTTTTTTCTCACTAGTTGATCGCTCATTTCACCATTTGGCAGGTGACGACAGTTGTAATTGTCACTGATGGAAATAAAAGTGCCAAGTCACCCCAATCCCCATTCGCCACTAGAAAAGCATGGAGGCAAAAATAATCTATTAATATCACTTTAATTGTTCTCCGATCATCGTCTCCCCCATTTTCTGCAACGCATCAACTGATTCTCAGGAAACGCCAATAGAGGGTACCAATAACTGATGCATTGAAACATCTATCTGATAGTCAAGCTCAATACAATCTAGTAAGATGAAATCGTTGAGAAATTAATTTAAATTATTTTTATAATTTGAGAGAATTAGCTCAGGTTTTATAAGAATCTGAATGTGAAATTTCTCGTTGTGATGGGACAACGTTAAATCAATCTGAAGGACTCATCCTAATGACAGGTTTAAAATAAGCAAGAATTAATTATATTGTGGACGTCTTTCGCTCTTTCTCCAAGCAATGAACACTTTAAAGACATTTTTTGTGTGACGTTCGCTTGATCACGATCTCTCACATCAACATTTATGTCCCGAGAAAATCTCGGTCCCACGCCCATTTGTTGAAGTGTTGATTCACCCAGCATTTGACATTCTGCTCTCAATTCGGCTTCGAATACACAACAAGGGTCTCGTGTTGATGATCTTTTTTGTGCTGATTTCACGATCAAGACGATAAGTTTAACTGTGGCGTCGTCACACGTATGGAAATACATAGGTTTTATATGACAAGGCTAAATACGAGTATGTGTATAACTATAATAATGGTTGGGAGGGAGTGGACGATTTTTTTGGGGGTCCCACAAATGTTAAACGCAGGCAAACTTTATAATCGACAAAAAATACATTGGCCAGATACCGAGTCGTTTGTGTTGGTTTTTTTCTTCTATTCTCTCCAAAAAAAGAAAGAATGGATGAAATGGAAGACAACGACGATAAAAAGCAAAAAAAGAGTAAAAAAGGATTCCCATGAACGCACAGTTGCATTCGTGATAGTGCGTGCGAAACTAGGAATTATGGGTGGAGTCCTCGCCCTTCCGTTCAAAGAGGGGGAGACCAGAGACCCATTGCTGCTAATGGGAATATGAGGGTGGAGGAAGATCCCTGAGAGTGGGCGGCTCAAGTCCTGAGACAGCAGAAATGAGACAACAAGAAAGGCTCCTCCTAAGACAGGAACCCAAGCCGAACGCATTTCAAGAACTGAAAAAAATAAATACACTAATTAAAATCACACCCAGAATTAAGTCGCATCCAGAATTGATCACGACACATTCCGAATTTCTCGGTCACTACCATCAAGAACCGGAAATCGTCCCCCATCAGTATTTCGCCTTTCAAAGTGCCCATGAATTGCCAAAGTGTATCAGGAGGATCCCCTCTCTTTTGATACGAAAGAGAAAAACGAGACAATGAAACTAGGAGAAACTTTTTTCCCTCTAATTTGACCAAAAAAAAAAAAAAAAGAAACACGGGCTGAGGTAGCTTCATGGCTGTGTGGTCATGCGTGCTTCGCTTCGGCCTGAAATAACCTCTGCCCTTGACCTCAAAATAATAATATCAAGTCGTTGGCGGTTTTATCCTCGTTTCGCCAACATCCGACCAATCTCTCGCCGAACTAATATCCGGTCGAGTTAGCCGGTCCGCGAACTGCGCGAATATACGCTTAAGGCTCTCACAAGGCGCCAGCCAGCAGGAGATTCATGAGCCGGAGACCGAAGTAATTTCAAATTCATAAATCGCCTTCATCGGGCAGTCATCATTCGATATTCAAAGTGATTGGGCAAGCGTATGGCTGCGGGCCATGGCAAAACAGAGTGGCGGTTCGTTCTTTGACGGCCAGGGAGGCCGAGACCAGAACAGGGTAACATTTCAATAGGTTTAGTCAATTCTATTGTTTTTCAATTCTGTTCATCAAAGCATTGTTACGTTGTACATATGGTGAAGGCATTATCTTACTTTTTTTAATAACCTTCTAAACATGATAGAACAGAATCATGTGCGTCCGAAATCAAGAGGAAGATTGCGATAGAATAAGCTAAATTTGAAATAGAATCGGTTCTGTTCGTTCCACAAGAGATGCGCAACTCTTACATTACGAAGAATATTTTTAATTAACGCACAGAAATGCGTTTTAAAAAATGAATGGTGATGACATTCAGAGGTAAATTGTCCAACTGTGCAGTAGATTCTCAAAGGCTGAACCAAGATGGCGGCAACAGCACCGAAATTGCTAAACCTATTTCGCGAGACTAGCGTGTGAAGAGACGGAATTGCAATGGTAAAAGCGCGACTTTTTATTGTCCGGAACAAGCTATACATGCAAGAAAGTACTACACGGAACAGAGCAAAGGAATCGAACTCGACGAGAGCAAACCAGCGAGACAAGAACTGCGTCGTTGCTCTCGCGTTCATTGGGGGTCAGCCGGTGACCCCTGCCTGGGGCAATCGGCTCAGCACTAGGGGTCGGCACGAGGTGGTGGTGGCTCCTAAAATTTGGGAAACCACCAATTCACCCGCACTCCCACGGTGGTCTCTGCCTCCATCCGAAATTGTTTCAGTCATCCGTCTTTAGCAATCGCAATCGCAAAGGCACGAAACCAAAAGATCCTAAACAGAAACTCGAGCAGTTTAAGTCTCACAGTTGAAATTTAAACGTGAACGTGGAGACAATTTTAAAATGTCAAGTATTTTATAACTTTTCAGTATGAAACGTACGATACTGATCAAATAATTACCAGGATTACCGGTAGCGGGTTTATTTCCAACTGCAGATCCAAGAATATTTGGTAAATGCTTGATAATGATTATCCGTTAGGAATCACGATTATATTTTTAAGACGTTCGACGAAACCATATCGGCTAGCGATGCGATTTGCTAAACGACACGTTGTAAAATTATGTATCTACACGAATATAATTTATTTTTGTATTTAATTCTTCAACATATAAGAACAATTGAATATAGTTTTAATAGGTTTAAAAATGAATAGCTCGCCAGCGCCTTAAATTAGGAATCCCCAAAACATGGCAAAAGAAAATTGATAATTTGTTCAATATCAGGTCCCAGTATGCGGATAAACTAACTGTTCCGACGACACATTTATTGGGTTGGAAGGAAGGTGACGGCGGCAGTGGTAGTGATGGTGGTGGTGGTGGTGGTGGTGGTCGTGGCGGGGGAAGAGATCTATATACCAAGTATTCTGAATGTTTGATTAGCGCAGGACGACCGGCGCCGACCTATCGATTATCGATATTCCAAGGACGAGTCACGCGGTTGGTGCACCACCGTCCTACACGCACGCATGCGCAAGAACCATTACACCACCACCACCTCATCTGTAGGCCTATACACATTATAGGTAGCGCTCTCTGTGGCAGAGGCCACGGGACCATTTACGCAGATCCTATTATCGCGCCAACGACAAACATGCGTATATACGCGGGCCATACACGCAAGTCGATAACTTTACGTACAGTATACATGTATATGTACATGTTCATGTACTACAGTACATGTATACAGCATGTAGAAGACGAAATACGATTCGTCGCACCAGCGCCGCAGAGTCAATTCCTGGCTATTGTCTGCAAATTACCAAAGCCAATATTATTAACAAAAAAAAAGATAGAAGGCGCACATGGTCGAAACTAGTACATGGCGTAGTAGGTCTCATCGATTCACAACGCAGGACCATTTTTACGAGCATTGTGGTAGCCATGTTTAATTGAGCAGCGAGCGATGGGACAACTTGCAGACTGTATCCTGAACTTATCTTGTTTGTAAGCAAATCGAATTTAGCTTCGACGGAACTGTAAATATAAATGAAAAGGGGTTATTGCGTTTTTTCTAATGGGACAAAAATAAATTGACATATTTGAGTGGAACATTCTATAGAGGTAATAGGTTAGGAATAAAAAAAGAGAAATAATCAGTTCCAAAATCTTTCAGCAATGAGTCTGTAAATTCTAAATTTCGTTCTCTATAATAATATTGTTTAGCATGGGACACAGGGTAAACAAAGAGGCTCCACTGCATGCGTGCACAGACTTTAATCACTTAAGCCGATAAAAGGAATATAAGGAAATGCTACTGAAATTAATAACCCAGAATCATACTAACAATTTAATTTGAAGAATAACAATTTGGTGGTTGCGCGATTCCAATCCAATTTCAGTGGATCCATTTTTCCTTTTTGACTGAAAGTGTATTTTTTTGCTCCGTCGACCGAGGCCAATCCGGCCCCATTTGAAATCAACATTTTCGCTACTTATAAATAATATCGATCGATTCGATTGGCTCTGCAGCGCGCAGTCGTATCGAATTGTCCCTTCCGCGCGCACGAGAGAGAGAGAGAGAGAGAGCGGACGTCCCATCCGCCCGATCACGCGAGCATTAAACATGAATCAGACGAGAGTTGGGAACGACTGCTGACCCATCACGTGACCGACAGTGAGATGGACGAGTTGGAGGAGTCGAAGGAGAGGCGAGGGGCGTGACCATCGTGGCCACCGCGCATTTCTCAATTTCCAGCAACTGAGACCAGCGACAAATGCCCAACGGAAGCGCATATTATACAGTATACAGTATATTTTGACAATATATAAACCCCAGCGGCTGACTCGTGAGAATTTTGCCAGGCGCCAACTAGTTCACCTAGTTTTTTCAGGATTAGCTTTCCCAGGACTATAAAAAGTAAGGTTTGCGTAATTACAAAATGACCGACATCCTAACCAGAGAACAACCTGCAAATCATAATCATGCAAGTAATCCTCCGCAAACTTTAGTTTTCCGTGCCCAGCTGCTCTTTTAAGAAAGTGACAAACGGTAGCCATTTTGAGAGCCCTGTGCAATGTCAAACGTATTATTTTGAGATTCGAAAAAAATTGTTTTGTCATTTTTGTTTAAATATTGCAACGTTGAGAGCAGTCTGTTCATATTAGACACTTTAAACATAGGTTTATGAATGATCATCGATAATTGAATTGATATCAGTATTGGTTTAAGGAATAGAACAATCTACTGAAATAAAAATCTGTATTACTTCCGAAGCAGCAAGTATTCATTTACATGATACTTTAGTTTAGATCGAGTGGTGGTGAAATTGAGTTTTTAAAAATTAATAGAGGATGAAAATTGACTGTGGCTCGGCGGTCCCGGGTACGATTCCCGGCGCGGGTTCTCGATTAGTCGATCCCTGGGTACTGGTGAAAATGTGCCACTCGCCATAGTGCCTAACCACCATGAGGGGTACAGAAAATTCTGTAGTGCAGAAATTACAGTGAATTGAGAATAAAAATTGCAAATGACATTCGTCGGAATATGGAGCATGGATAGTCTTCTTCATGGTTCTTCGTTCTTTCTATCGATCGCTTGATTTGTTATGCAGTAATAATTAATTTATGGGTTATAATTAATTGAAGCATAAGTCGAACACACACACACACATAACGCTTCGAATGAAATTGGTCACACCGATTAAGATGACCGATGCGGTTCGGTTCAACACGTAAATGTTCGTGAAACAGTTCAGTCCAGACGTCTGACCACCAAATGCCCTTCGACCAGAACGACTGGAAGTGTGGCACGGGGGGTAATAATTCGGGTTAATTTTATATGGCCCGCCCGCCCGCCCGCAAATAGACCGGGGTTTTTGACTCACGGTAACGAGCCCCGCGTCTAAAAGTCAGACCTGTGTATTTCTATATACTACATTGCTCGCTCAGGTACATGTACACACAAACACAGGTATATATATATATATATATACATACATGTACATTTATATAGAAAATTCAATGACTGCCGTGTTGTTTGCGCGTGGAGCCAACGTGGATACACATGCACACATACAACGGCGTTGCCCCTGACAACCGCGACCGACAAACGTTAGCACGCGCCCACGAGTGGTCCCGCCGCCTTCTGTGCGGGAGGGCGGTGGGCGGCGATCCCAAGAACTCGGTGACGTCATCAATTGGAAGGCGGAGCACGCGCCCTATAGACAAAGTTTACCGACAGAGCGGGAGGGAGGGCCACCACGGTGGACACATGCCAAATGAGGAACGTGCCATCCGAAGACCCTCAACGTCTCCAGAAAGAAAGCCATCAGTTCACTAGCAAGAAGTGCCACACAAAAGGACGAAGAAATACCGCCCTTCCTTAGAAACTTAACTGTGATTGCTAGAGAAAAAATACGAGTTTGATATTCTGAATGCTGGAGACAGATGCGGAAAAACGGCAAACAAGCACTAAAATAAGTGCCAAAACATTTACTTATGTACTTCACATATTACAGAAGAACCTACAGCAATTACAATTAATTAACGAACTGGAGAAAACCCACTGTATTAGAATTACGGTTTACAAAAATCGTCAGAGAGTAATCGTCAGAGATAAATGTAGAACAAGCAGTATTTTTTGACAGCATCGGTCAGCAAAAAATTTGAAAAAACCCGAGCATATGCTATCGAATGCTTTCATCTTGTGAAGTACATAAGTAAATGTTTTTACTCTTATTTTAGTGTTTGTTTACCGTTTTTCCGCGTCTGTGTCCAGCATTCAGAATATCAAACTCGTATTTCCGCGACGGCTTGATCACCTTATCAACCTGCTAAAGAAAATATATTTAAAAATAAAAATGGTTCAAGGCATATGGCATGGAAATATTCGAATCTCTGCTTCAGGAAAACCATATACTTTTACTTTTATATGTATACACATATAATCTCTTGAACACATGTAATACAAATGTAATACAATAAAGCTCAGTACATAATAAAAATTATAATACCGTGCACTGAATTTTTGAGGAAATTCACTGATCAAACAACCTTTGCCATTTCCCGGAATGAATTCATTGATATTTTTAATACAGGAGTCGGTTAAAATTTACCTGTTTCGAGATCTCCTAAATATTTCACCTTATTCTGTAAATAGGCGCTAAACGCAAGACACTGGAAAGATTCGAGCAACGATATTTGTTGCACACTAAGAAAACTTGAAATTCTTCGAAGCCATCGAAGTTCCGACCAGAAAGGTGGTGAGGTCCGGGTAGGGAGCACTGGGGAATCTGTTGTGATCATTGTAATTTAGTTTACACGAGGACGGCTGGGGGGAATGGAGGGAGGGACTTTCAAGAGGCGAAAACTATCGACTGACAGTGGACGGAGAAGTCACTTGAAAAAAAGAAAGGTAGCGGGGAAGTGTGGACAGAGTGGGGGTGAGTGACATAATGAAAGAAAGTGAGAGTATAAAACATCCATTGCCCACACCGTATTGGCTATTTGCACGGGGGAAAATTCCAATGAGATATCCATATGATGAAAGTTAAAACTAAGACTAAACTTGCAAACCACAACCTCTATCAATGTAATAATGTGCGGACTTCTAAGGGTTTCAGGAAAATGAAATATTGTTAATCGATATGCTGGGGAGAGACACGAATTTGTTAAGAGGGTTACGCAGGTCAGTTACATTGACAAAGCGACAATCTCCTCTTGATCGCATTTGACGTGCGACACAAATTATTCAGAAATCTGCTGTCAAAGTTGGCAAATAACGATTCTCAATAAAGATTTTCATCTTTTTTTCTGCAAACAAGCGCAGAGAGAAAAAACAGAAAATATTTTATGCATACTTTTGTTCGTGTTGTTGCAATGTGATGTTAATTGATTTATCGCCTTCAGGATTAATTTTATTATTTCCAAAAAAACTGGTTCATCGCATGACAATGAAGAAAAATACTTGATGGTTAACTAACAAGAGGATATACTTGGCGACTACACATTGTATAAACTCTGAATTATTTTTCAACTATTCCTTAGCATTTTTTTAATAGTTGCTGGTTTGAAACTATTTGGATTAAATACCATAAATCACTGATACAAAATTGTGGCATCATATAAAAATGACAATTGAAACAATACGCAGCGTCAATGTCGTTTTGATTCACCCAGATTATCCGAAACCATATGGATGGTTTTGTTGTAGGTATGTCAGCGAACGGACTTGTAACCCGAGCCGATACAGACAGGTAAAACTCCCCTCCCCCATCTCTCTTCCATTAAAATCGCGACTGACTCTCCTCCCCCTCTTTCCGTTTGCAGTCACCCGTTCCCCATTCATTCTAACCACCCCCACAATGACGAACACGCCTCCCCAATATACGATAATAATCCATCCCACCACCAGCAGGAGATCGCTCCCTAAAACCTCGACTCCTCATTGAACGGGCCAACCTCGAGTAAACATTGGACAGACTGCAACAAGGACACACTCGCCATTCGATCCAACGTCGCTCGCGATTCTCCGCGTGTGGCGTACCCGCGTACCCTTTATACATAGGCCATAGGGGGTTCCCCACCATAGGCCACCAATAACCCCCCGACACACTCTCCCCTCTCCGCCATCCGAACACAACAGTGCATGTGACAACAAACGAAGGTGGCTTTTTGGTTCACATTGTTTGGCAACGTTTATCCCATTTTCTATCGGCAGAAATATTCTCAGGTGGAAGTGAGTAGAAAAACTCTCCCGCCCTCCGTCTATGCCTTCGGGTGGTGTGCACGATTTTCTCCCCTTCCGACATTACCCCCTTTACCCCTATAAACGCCATTACTATTCCTCCCCTTCCTCCCTTTCTCCTCCTCCCCAAACAAAGCCAATTTTTCCAATTTCCCCGGAAAGTCGCATGCCGCTCTCCCGGTACAGAACATGTTCCCCTATATTTTTTCCTTTCCCTTTCTACCTGTGCTGGATGTGTCCGACATGAGAAAGTCAATATGACATCAATTAGTTAGGCCATGTGTGTAATGCCCCCTCGATCCATATTAATAATATTATCGGATATATAGGCTGACGTCAGTGACTCTCAAACTGTGGCACGTCACGGGCACTGCATACTTTATTTTGTATGCTACATTATTTTTGCATCCAGTCCACTAACTTATCAAAACATACAGTTAGGTATATGTTTTAATTTATTTTGGTGAATGCCGTCTCACCACAACATTATTCTTCACACTTTTTCTTTTTTTTAAATTCACTGAACAGGATTTTCTGGACCCCTCTTGGTGCTTAGACAATTTGAGCGATTAATTTTTCAGTTTCTTTGGCAAGATAGGAACAGGTGTGATGCCATTTTAAACTAAATTCCCAAAGCTCTACAGCCCAACAATGTAATATTTTATAGTTAACAAAGACGTTATGTGTATTAACGTTACCCTGCAAAGTCGGGTCAAATAAATGTGTGTTAAGGAGGTTCACCGTAAAGTCGGATCAACCCTCCAGAAATTTATCGCAGAACAACGCAAACCGAAGACTCAACTATGCACTGTGTTTATTATGCAGATAATCGATAACGGAGATCCATAAGAACAATGGAGTCTCACGAGACAAACTAATCGAAGAAGTCGTATCCTCCAGATACCATGAGCAAAAAGGCGAACTTACTGGATTGAAACAGACTGCGTCAAATTCATGGTTTGACATTCAGCATTTCGCAATCCCCCCCTATTACAGATCAAAGAACTAAACGTAAAAAAAACTGAAATAATAAATGTTCAGACTGGCATAAAAGGGGGCGGAAGAAAATGGAGTCCCCAGTTCCAGACCACCGTCGCATGACTGCATGCATGAATCCGCTACAGACGGTGGACACATAACCGAATTTGGTATAAATATATATTTACGTGGACGACTACGAATTGAGTCCGTGTTCCGCGCGTGTGCACGATGCAAACGAGTTACCTAATTTATTAAATTGTCTCTTGATCCATACTGTATAAATACAGTATACAGTCCCAGCCACGCACGAATGTCTTGACTCCATACGGAACCCCACCGCCAATGATGAGGATGGCGCGCGCGCGCACACTATATCGATTCCATAAATATATAAATGAAGGTGCTCCAGATCGCCCGGACACCGGTGCGTGTGCAGGGAGGCAGACCCGCGCACGAGATGTGAAGACGCACCCTCGCCGATAGGAGCGCTGGCAGCGGCCATCTTCTATTTATTCGAATCGAGTGAATAAAGGTGAATCTATTTATTGGTTTGTCTCCAATGTTTCTGTCATCATGTTTTAAAAATGCAATTTTTCTTTTCAAAAACAAGTTTAATTAAAAAGAATTTTGTCGATAATCTATATAGTCTATGCTTAAAGGCCCTGTCACATTGG
The DNA here is from genome assembly GCA_034698785.1 of Mycogona germanica. Lineage (NCBI taxonomy): Eukaryota > Metazoa > Arthropoda > Diplopoda > Chordeumatida > Chordeumatidae > Mycogona > Mycogona germanica. The sequence goes on from JAQGBY010001135.1 coordinate 28,747, forward strand.
TGACTTCTTGAGTATGCTTAAGAGAGCTCAATTGTCATTGAAATTTTGGAAAAGCGGGCTTTCGAGATCGAAGGCGCTATATCTTCAAGTTCAGATCTCGTGCCCGAATGCACTTAAAAGTACAACGCAACCTCTTCAGCACATTCGAAATCGTTAAGCACAATTGAGTTTCATCAAGTTTTTACCACCAGCGCCGTCTGCCGATCGACTGTTTTAATTCTTCAAAAAATGATTCAAAAATCTCTCGTTACACCATAATACTTGAGCTCATCATTTAAAATGGGTGAATTGCCATTCGAGAATGAACAGTAATTACCTTGTCACACAGACTTTGTTCAGCATGACAAGGTATTACTGTGCATTCTCGAATGGTAATTCACCCATCTTAAATAAAAAGTAGTAAATGTAACGAGAGTATTTACGAGATTAATATTTGACGAGTTTGAACAACAGATCGGCAGACGGCGCTAGTGGAATAAACTTGATTAATCTCAACTGTGCTTAACGATTTCGAATGTGCTGAAGAGGTCGCGTTGTACTTTTGAAAACATTCGAGCACGTGAATTCTTGAACCGCTTTCAGAAAATGGCAATGCCAATTGAGATCTCTGAAGCAAACTCAGTGTGACAAGGTTATAATGCGCAAGACAACCTTTTAAGTTGAAAAGAATTTAATGAAATGTTCACAAACGTATGCATTGCTCAATTCTGCCAATAATAAAACAAATATTAAAACATACCACAATTAAACATACAAGTTAGCCAATTACTTTTTTTCAATTAATCGTAAAATTGAAAATCCTAGTTTTTATGTGAACCACTATTATTGGATATATTTTATATCAAAATGCGTATTTGGTTTTAGGAACTTTGAGACGGCATCAGTATCTTAAGATTGTTACATGTTTAATAAATCTTTGGAGCATTCCTGACTGGTTTTGATTCCCGATTCGAGCGAAAATCAAAACGAGACAAATGTTTTGCGTCTCGAATTAACCACCAAATACATTGCCACATAAAGACGACAACCCTCATTCATTTGTAATATTATTTGAAGCGCCGCGGTCACTGCGCCCGTTCGCCAGTCTCTGTCGACAGCTAATTATTATTTATATACACTCTGCATCTTTGACAAGAAAGTCGTAGAACTACCCAATCGATTTTAGCTCATCGATTTTAGCCACCTCTCCTCCTTCATATGATATGCGCCTCTTGAAACGACATCTGCAATATTGATCAGAAAGTGGTCAGCGCCAAATGTATCTATCTCCGTGCCGAGAACCACGACATGGGAAATCATATTTGGTTTGGTTGCGGTGTCCGTTGAATACGAAATATGAAATTCGTTCGTCTCACGAGTAATTGTGTAAAACATAGATACTAAAAGTATATACAAAATCTCCGCGAAGCAGCGGAAGTCCCAAATGAAAATACCGGTCTCGACGTGATTGGTTAATTCATCGCTCCACGTAGCCAGGGGACGTCCTCAATAGAGCCAATGGCATCGTTCAGGGGCGAGGAAAGACGTGTTTCGAACAATTGACGAAAATCAGCGCACATAATTACATATAGGAGGGTCCCCAAAGGTCGAGCATCATATTTCGACAAAAGTGTAGTGAATGGTGCAATTGGTGCAGCTAGCTATCCACTTAAGTGATCTAGATAATGATATCAGAAGAGAGGTTCGCGACGTTGTAATCTCAAGGGTCCCCAGACCCTCCAATTTGATTAATGCTCGGCAAAACACCGCGTAAAGAATGACAAAATTCAACGAGGACTCGTAAATCGGTCGCAAAAATTGAGAATTTTTTTGGGGAAATCATTCATTGGTTGGAACATAAAAGTGCATTTGGTCAAAGTGTGCTGTACAAATGATACTGAACATCTGATTTTCGCTAACTGCCTGATGTTCAGGCGAATGTAGTTAAGGGGTTACCATCTAGGTGCAAAAGGTGATTGGGGGTGTACAAGGGGCAGCAAACTTACACGATTGAAATCAATCACTGAGCAAGAGTAGATATCCGCATAAAAAAGTAAGCATTACCGTGAACCGCCAAAATAATTTAACTTTTCATTAGGATAGAATTAAGATCAATCAGTTCTGCACAAGACCGGAAAACGTCAGTAAAGTAAAATAATTTTGTTGTAAGAAATATTTTATCAAAACACTTACTAGTGCATAACGAATAAAAATTAAATACTAAAAAGCTGGTGCGTATAAATGGGTTATGAACACCAACATGTAAATTTCTGTCTTCGATCAGACTTGAATAAAACAAAACGAGATGCAACCCGAAAACACCAGTCAATTGAATATCCCCATATCAGCTCAGTTCTCATGAGAATACTTTCATATTTAATCACCTGGCCGGCATCACGCTGTTCTCATTCAGAGTGTCCCCATTTACGAAAAGGCCACACATCACCGTCGAAAGTTCGACTAAAAACGGGAGAGGGCCGGGGGCCGCACCCTAGTCCTGCCCTCGTGGGTACGTCCCATCTCCTATTTTCATATCGGTCGCGTGACGATTGGCAGGCTCGGGTCCCTTTTCCCCTCCCCTCCACCAAACCAATTCAGCTATAGCCTTACTACATTATTATAGTCCCTCAGTGATGTCCCAAACCACCTACGCAGTAACAACGCACGCGGTAACCCTCATCAGACCAAGCACCTAATCTGACCTCTCGTATTTTTTAAACAAATTAATTATAATTGTAATCAATTTATAGTCAACGTTACCAAAACCTCCCAATAAATTTTTTAAAAACTGAAAGAGCACATTTATTTTTAATCCAAGACATTTCTTCGAAATGTTAGAAATTTCATGAAAAAATTGAACACACAAATGGAAAATTTATACCGACAAAGTCGTCCTCAAGTGGACAGCTATGGTCAGCTGCTGGTGTCGTGTAAATCGTGATTTGAGAGTAAGCAAAATTTTCAATGGCTCCGAGTTTGAATTGGTTAGTTCCATAAAATATTTCAGAAATCATTTTAAAAGTTTTAATGAGGACAGCAGAAATTGGCGTTTTAAATAGTGATTCGATTTGAATGAGGCTTTCTTTTGAAGTCTTATATGAAGACGATTTTTGGATCAAATGTATGCGGGAAAGTTTACTTTCCTACAAAAGATTGAGTACTGAATTGATAATAAGTTACTAATCGATAAATCGGTAACCTTGAATGTAGACTCAACTTCACTTACATTTTGGCATTTATCAGATTCGCTTCGATAACATTCGGTAAGGAAGCAAATTCCTCGAAATTCCTCGATGATCGCAGATGGGTAGGAATAGGTCTTAGGATGATGCAGACGGTGAAGCTCATACGAGATGCATATATATATAGTCAGGTATACCTATCCATCCATACATATGTGTGGCACATATATGACATAGGGAGACAATGGACGCGACTTCCACAATGGCAATAAAGCCAACGTCAATCGTTGACGTTTACACGGCAAAAAAACAAACTCGTTACGTGTTCGCCGATGTCTCCGACGCGTAATGATCCCTGCCCAGGGATTGGTTGAGACCAGCAGTTATACAGGGGGGTGGCGAGGG
>JAQGBY010001136.1:0-32303 GCA_034698785.1 Mycogona germanica
CTTTTATATTTTCAAACTGCTTGCGACTTTGTGTATTGCGTTGTGCGCTCTCTTCCACCAGCCAGGGGCAGCACCCCTACTTCGAGACTACAGAACCGTCTCACACATTGAGTGCAACGTCAATTTTAGCCACCGACCACGTTACGATTATGAAACGTCCGGATTAATAAGTTTATCATGCGAGGGTCATTCAACTGGATTTCTCCGTGGACGTTTCAATAGCCGCAGGAGCGGAAGTAATCAAGAAATAAATGTCTATAGAGTCTAGAACCCACCCGAAATTAAACCTTGAATAATAAACCTATAATTACAGTGCTGTATGATAGCAGATATGCAAAGCGTTTACAAATTAAAATACGCTAGCGATGAAGTTGTGAACTGGAAATGGATCTAAGAAGAAACTTCTAAAATTTATTAAATATTATTTTTTTTTCATCGAAAAACACACGAGAAAAAATAAAAAATAATATTTTATCAGGACCTCGAGCTCCCATCAGCTTGTACCAATTTTGATGCAAGTTGCCACCAGAATTGAACGTAATAGTACTTGCGAGAGCAAAATTGAGAAAGTAAGAGCGAAAAAAATAATTTTCCTTCTTGCCGCCAATTGATTTTCTTTTTATAGCATTTATGTTCCGGCCATTCTTGCCGGAAAATGAGAAATTTATTTTCAATTTATACTGTCCAAGCTCGCTCCATCCGACCGACATAAAACCCCAGCTATTATAGCCAATGATCATATCCCCGTTGTACGAGATAAAAAAAAAATCCACGCATAGGCTGGTCCACGGTCCTAGGGTCGGCAAGAAAATGCTTCCAGCATGCCGTCTCATAAATAGACGGACCCAACGGATCGCGCGCTTGTTTACGCTTATAAAAACAGCTCAAGGCCCAATACTTAGGAAGTTCGAGTTTGTGTATACGCGGACAATGGAGCGAAAGCACGGTCTTCCATTAGAAGTGACTGGCGCACTCTGGGCTGCGATTAAAACTAGCGCCCACCCTATTTTAAAACAATTAATTTTTTTTAATTCACTGAAGTTACTAACACTGTAGAATCTAATCACTGAAGAATTAACACAACAGGAAGATTCTGTACCTCTCTCAGTGCTTAGGCACTACTCACCAGTACCCCGGGATCGAATACTCGAGATCCCGCGCCGGGAATCGAACCCGAGACCGCCGAACCACAGTCCGTCGCTTAACCAACTGCGTTACGACGAGTCGTACTTCAAACCAAATCAATATTTTAATTACTAGAAAACTAAACACGGCATGAAAACCAAAGAAATATAAATATTTAGGCACTCATTATTTATAAAGTAATAATTCACTTGTAACTTCCAGTTTTCAGAACATTACTAAATCATATTTAAATGTATCATATTTAATTTCATGTATCATGTATAATATTTATTTAAATGTGTCATATGTAAATGTATATTTATGAAAACTTGGAGCATTACCATCCAATGATAGTATTTCAAATGTAAACGTTGTGCATCTATTTGATGAAATCTCTCAACTACCCATCCAAATAATGTAGCTGCCCTGGGCGACGGCCCATTCAATTCGGCCACGAAAAGGTACGGCCAGCAAGTACCACGGGGACAGATAAACAAATACAGGAGTGTCTTCAAATAGGCAATTGGCCTCAGGGTACCGGTGCTTGTATATGGGAATAAAAACACTTATGGTATTCTTCAGAAGGCCGAAGCTCCGATAAAAAAAGGAGGCATTCTTTTCTGGCCATCATCGAAAGCAATTGCGACGTGAACAATGACGATGGCAACTGAGCTGCGCTGGAATATACGTCATGTTATATGTCATGGATGAACTGATTTTCATGCTACAGGGCATCTGAAACGAACCCTTTAAACCCTGCTCGATGATATAAACAGCTTTTTAAAAAAATAATTTATCTTCTCTTCTCCGCCTATCGAAAAAGTCAATACGCCGGAGCTATTACATATTTGACCATAATGCAGAAAATTTCACATAGAAAAATCAATTCCGAGCACTCAAATTAATTATAGATTAAATTGAAATGCTAAAACACATGTGAAAACTTAAGTAATCACCAATGTAGGGCCTGAATTCATCAAATATGTAAGAGAGTGAGTGCAATGCAGGCAGGTACCACCTACCACAGTGAGTTTTCAACTCATCCAAATTGATCAACCAAAAATATCTCGGCTATAAAATAATTGAGAGAAGAAAATATTCATGTATAAAAATATTTAATAGTCTAACCAGATGAGTAAAATTTCTTTTAAAAAACCGTAAACTATACTCTAAAGTAGACGTCATAAGTTTTAACCAATGCTAAATTGCGTTACGAAAGAAAAAAGGTGAGCTATATATGGCGTTTCCCCGCCATCATGTACGGGTGCAGCGAGAGCTCCAGTGTAACAACCGAACAGGTAAATCCACTTACTTTGCGCATAATTTATGCAGACCGTAAACGTTACAATTAAATTAGCGCGAAGTGCTCACAAGCCAGCTGGAGTATGGCTTTGGTGTGCGTGCGTCAGCCAACCACTACACGCATGACAAGAGGCCTGGAGAAAATTATTCCGCCGTAACAAAACAGGAACACATTGGGCGAAGGCCTAGTGCATGCCCGAAATATGCTTTTTTTACACTCGAGATAATCGAACGGAATAAAGCCGTCCAAAACATAATACTATACACTGTACAGTGGCCCAATTACATTCGTACCAACATCCAACATATATTTTATTACATCTTTTCGAAACGTCTCTGGTTTTCTGTTATTCAACATATTATTTTAAAATTTCCCTAGCACAGGTGGTGCTGTGGGATGACGTCAATGAAATTTGTACTTTACAAAATGTCGCTCAGTAAAGACCGAACCGTTATATTGTTTAATAGAAATCAAAACATACCACAGCTACACTCTACGATTTTTTAAAAGGAATCTCCCGAATTTTTCTTGTTCCTCAGTATAATGATAAGATAATGATACATTTTGTATTTACCCAACATTATGCTGTTTTTTTAATGAATAATGAATTGCCAATTTTAGGGAATTGAAACATTTGCAACAGAACAATATTCCAATTTATACTGTACATGTACTTTTAAAAACTCAAGGTGATTCAAAATATATTTCAATTTCGTGAATTCATAAATAAAGATAATAGTTAATTTAAATTCTAATCTGACTTCAAGGCGCAAACGATGACACCGCATCTAAAAACAACCTCAGGAATTAAATGTTAATCGAAATATATATATATATTATGTTCTAGCCGGGGTCCGATCAGCGTCTCTACAGGATGCCCGATCTGATTGCAATCTCATAGAAAACAATTGTTTATTTCCATTGATAACTGAAATCTCAATATACAGAGTACTCGAGTTTTAAAAATTAATTTGAGAATTTCATGATTGTCCCTCCGTCACAAAGAATCGCTGATGTTGAATAGGCCCATTGTAAAAAAGAAACAAGAATACTGAACTCGCGCCATGTGCGATGGAGAGACACGGGCAGGGCGGAGCGCCGAATAATTCACCAGCCGCGAAATTAGAATGTGTATTTAACACCTATAGATGTAGACGAGGCGGCGAAAACATCAACACCCAGAGTTCACACGCACACACACACACAGGAAAGCATGGAAGACGCCCGCAAGTGTGTGGGCAGGGTGTTAACAAGTTCGCTGCCCGTACTCGAACTCGTAAACGAACTCGGTTCATTCATTCATAATGCAACGACGCCTATCCCGGGATGCGCCAAAAAATATACTCAAAACAAATCCGTACGTTGCCGTGCCGCAAAATGGGACTCGAGCCCATCATATGATTTCCAATTTATAAAAAAAAAGTACTTTGCATTTCAAAGTCTGCTCCATGTACGGCAGTATATCCAACGTCTTTTAAAGTATTCATCTCCTTCCTTGCAAATGCAAAAGCATCACCTGGAAATAAGCGAATCGCAAGCGTTTAGAATGTGAAGGACCAACTTTCTGAGCGTTCGAGCATTTAATTTGATCCTGCTGTCAGATTTTCGATTTCGACTCAAAAGAAGATAATTTCCTGCCCAGAATGAAACCCTATTGATCTGAGGCAGCGCTTGCCAACTGGAAGTAAGGAGAAGGGCGACGAGAGAAAAAGAAAGGCAGGAGAAGATGGCGAAGTTGAGGGAGAAAAAAAAATGAGTAGGTTAATAACCGTGCCCTTGTCGTCGAAACGCAAAAAAGCACTCGACGAACGCGACTACAAAAACCGCAAAAACGAAGTCGAGCGCGATGAGCGAACGCGACAAAAAAATACTAATTAAATCGGCGCGTAGAATTTTGCGAGAAACCACAATACACACTGTTAATCAGTGCCAAAAGCAACGAGCTTCGCCAAAGCGTCGGTTTCACTGAACGGTGACACGCGATAGGCTCATTAAAAAAAAATATTATTATAGAGACGTTAGATTTTAGAAATCGGAGGTTTTATCTATAGCCGTGTGCTTCGACGATAATAGTCGTGGCGCCGCGCCCCTTTTTTCCTTCCTTCATATATATATATCGCCAGTCAAAATATTAATTATCGCGCAATCGGTAAATTTCTAATAAGCATGGACCGGATCTTTCGGCTTCCCCCACCTTTCTGGAGCATTAGGAGCACCAGCAACCTATCTAGACGTGTGACAACTCATTTTTCTAATGCGCCTTTAAATCGTGATAACCACTGAGCGAATTCAGACCAGCCGGCAACGGGCATCACGTGTCCGGGACTCAGGTGGCCGGAACTGGAGCAACACCACTCTGCGAATCGAATTACAGGCGCGCCGACTGTGTTGTCAGTCCGTTCCTTATCTGGGAGCATCGGACAGGCCGAAACCGTCATTCACTTCGGGAGACGATCAACGGATAAGCTTACTAGCCGCGGCTAACTGCCATTCAAATATATACATCTCGGCGAGTTGGGTCACTCGGACGGACCGTGACTGCCAAGTATTGATATAATGTGTAGCGCTTTTACGATTGCCAGCTTCCACGAAAATGTATCTACCCGATGTCCACCACACCAGGAATGAGTTAAACGGGTCAAGTCGCTCTCTCGTAGAACGAGTATTCTTAAATTTTATAACAACTTCAGTGTAAAGAACCACAGATTCTGTTGTTGATGGTTTATACCGCTCTTCGCACTTTTTAGTGACCCTCGTAAGGGTGGTCCGCCACCATTTAAGCACGCTCATTTGTAAGCATCAGCCACTCCTTCACAAAAACGAAGAAAGAAAAGACTACGTCGGACACTGACCGAAGGCGCCAGATTCGCGCCGCATCCACTGGGAGTTAGGAAAAATAAATAAACAAATGCGGACAAAGCGAAGACATGACGTTCTGCCCGGAATCACTGACGAGCTGGACTCCAGTTTGACGTCAAGAAACAAACTGTCTTGATGGGGATGAAAGCCAGATTGGTGTATGTCGGTTTTTTCTCTCTTGAACTGAGAAAAAAGAAGTTTTTACTAAAATTTTTTTATTATTATTTAATTCACTGTAGTGTAATATCACTACACGATTTTCTGCACCCTTCTTGGTGCTGAGGCACTATGTGAGGAGCCCATTTTCACCAGTACCCCGGGATCGAATAATCCAGAGCCCGCGCCGGGAATCGAACCCAGGACCGCCGGGCCACAATCAGTTTTATAATGCCGGCGCTATATAAAAGCTTTTGCATTACGTAACATTCTCTTTCGATCATTTGACATACTGAGATTGAAGTTTTGCACTTAACTCGAAATTTGAAAAACAAAATGACTTACACCAATCTCAATTTTATCCCTTCATATCCGAGTTCAACGAGGCCAGAGCAATGCGAGCCCATGCAAAAACGCTAAAGGGTGCTTTGTGTGATTGCGTGCTAAAGTTTATTCAGGGGCCGCTAATACACCAACAGTGTATTTATAAACTACACTGTATTACATAATATTCTTTCACTTATGCTTACACACTGTAGGTGGTTCGGTACACTAGCCATTTTCAAGTCAGTCACCTAACTCATAAATAAATTTAAATTTATATCTTTTTCACATACATTTGCTTAACTCCATTAATACAAATCGTCGTTTGCTATTTTTTATATTAAATTAAACGAATACTGAGTACCACAGAGGTACTCTGAACTACATGTAATATATATAATAGGACCAAAACAAAATGCTACATTGTCAACTTAATTCATTTGACATTTGGGAGTTTCAATTTTGTTTCATTGACCATTTACTTTGTCAGTGCTATTACGTTATTTATTATGCGAATTAACTACATGCACTTGAAAGACAGCTGTGACATATGGAGTAACATAGCAAACCAAAGTACTCGAATGTCGGTCGTTGTAAGTCATCATGTCGATCTGGCCAGGCCAACAAAAAGCTAGATAAAATGCCAAAACTGAAAGTGAATCATATTACCGAGGCTTTTAGAGGCATTTAATGCGATACAAATCTTGTTATGGATCTGTGAGCTAAAAGGTCCAACATGTTGTAATAACACTAATCGGATTGATTATCTGTCGCATGCCCTGCAGTTGCTGTTGACCCGATACCAAAGACATCGGAGATCATTAAATATAAAAATAGACGGCAAACCTTGGCCAGTCGCCATACACTACTGGTACATGTTCGGCCGACTCAAGTATTGATTTAGGCGAAGACGGATCAAACATGCTAGATCCAATTAACAATCATGTCTCAATTCGGGACATACGGCTTCACAAGAATCGTCTATTCGAGACTGTTACGTTTATCTAAAAAAATGTATCCTACCTCATCTATGTCATATACAATAATGGTACTATTGATCTATAACGCGTTCCAATGTAAATGAGCCGAATGCGGATTCAGGTTGATCTCTGCGAACAACTCGACCTTACGAATTTTTCAAATCATGAAAATACCATAAAACGATGTATTAAATTTACTAGCCCTGTCCAACTTTGATAATTATCAATAATTTATGCACAAAAATGTAACATGACACGATGCACATTAAAAACAAATCGCCGAAACCGGAACGATGTAGAAGGACGAGATTGCGAAATAAACACAACGGAAACATCCGGAAACTTCCTCATCAAAACATGGAGTATATATCATCCAATGCAAATGAATATCTTATAACAACAATGTTAATGGAACTGTAAATGGGGATAACAATTTGCCTACTACATACTCTTATTTCTCGAATGTTTTTCTCTAAATATACAACGTGCGTCAACGCCGCCAACAGCCAGCCCCTCTCATTTGCATAGACAATGTATACCTTCCATATAAATATATAGGCAAAGCGTGTTCATTGTTCCCCATAAAAATAGGCAAATTGTATCAGAGAAAGCGATCAATGACCCGACAACATTGTACGCCAGCGCGCATAGCGTCTCTACTTCCCACACACAACAATCCATTGGAACTGGAGAAAATGGAGGAGGACGAGAGGAGGTAGTTGTTGGGGGAGGGGACGGATGTTTTAATTAGCAGCTTGATTAGCGCCATATGTAGTTGATTTACATGCGTCACACGATCCGCGGATAGCTCTTCCGTTCGTGACGCTCGCCAATTTCAACGCGAGTATTGGCTACCGAAAATTGGCGCTGCACACAGTCGGAGCCACGTCACGTTGATCCTAAAACGGAGAGGGCGGCAACATTTCGGTTTGCCCATACAAGCCAAGGCTAAATTTAAATTTATTTCGAGAAATGCATGTGGGCGAATTACTACTTGATGGATTCATTGGAATCATTAGAAGGCAGCAGATCTAGAGGAGGTGTTTGCAGATGCTCTTTCCTACAGATACTCGAAAACGAGTAATGACAATTCGCGTTTGCAGTGGACGATGGTGTTTTATGATCGATCAACTTGAGTTGAGGCCACCTCTTGTAGCAGGCCGCGGCTAGCAGAATGATTAGCTTGTCACTTTCGGATGTCACAGTAACGAACGATAAACTACAAGGAAGGGTGTGAGTGAGTGTGCGTGTTGCGTGTGTATTACAAAAAATATTTTTACGATGATTACTAATTAGACGGAGAGGATAAATTATATATTAGCAGCGCGCTTCTTAATTGTCGTCGTATCCACGCTGAGAATAAAAAAATCTGCTTACGCAGTGCCCATATTTGCGAAATGTGCTTTTATTAGACTAATTAAGAGGGGTGGGGGGAAGGGATAAATTATGTTGACGAAATTATTATTAACACACTTTATATTTTTCTGAAAAAGGTTACGCGTAATGGATACGAAAAAGTAGGGGAAAAAATGTCAATGAAACCAAAACAATTTTAAGGATAGCAACTTTAGAAGTGCCCGTCATAAATGTCAGATGATATAAAAGTGTTAGAATAATAACTCGAAAATAGACTGCAGCTCATGAGACATTTTTTTCAAGGTAAATTGCCCTGCAAGAGCATTAACTTTATATAGGGCCTTCATAAACAAGCCTTCCCACAAGTATGTTTTTCTGTTTCTTTTTGTGATCTGTTTTTAATAGTTTTATCAATGTACTTTTTAATTCCCGACATTTTGACGCTCAAATGAATAGTGTTCAAAAATTCATTGGTTAATCTTACCACGGAACATTAAAACGATCGAAGCTCAACATTTTAAACGTCATTTTTATACGTAGTCTAAACACAAGTCTAATAATTTTGGTGATAAGGTGATGAGAACAGCTCACCTTTCTTTCGCAGACAGGCGTTCTTCCGGTCGATGCTAATGCTCTTGCCCATCAGGCAGGAGGCCCGGTGCAGCTCGCAGTGGTTCAGATACAGGTTGCCGTCCGTTCCACACACCAACTTCCGGTGTTTCTTGCAGTGGCGCTGGCAGATGCACTGGGCCTGACCGTCACGTCCCACCTGGCACTCGTGGCCGCGCGGGCAGTACTTGGTGTCGCACGGGTCATCCTCTGTAAATACAAAGAGCAGAGAGATACTTAGAAAAAACAAAACAAAAGAGCCATTGAGCTGAGTAACACTTCAAAAACATAATCATTTTTTAGACATTTAAACATTTTGGACAATTTTTTGTTTCACATTTATAAACAAATCTGCAATATCTCGATTGAAGAGAGCCATTAAACGTTTAATGAACTTTCTTGCGAATCAAGATTGGTCCGGTTGAAAATATACCTTTTAGAAAATGTACAGTGGTACCTAAGACTATATCATTTCATACAGCAGTTCTCAATTGTAAAAGGAAACTAATCAGAATGAGGACAATCGATAATTTCTTTGCCCGCCAGCAACTGTGCGCCAAATGCTAACCGCTAAAACTGAGATTTTCAATAAATAGATATAGGAAATAAGCTTCCTGTTTGTTTGCAATACTCTGTAGTCATACTTCACTGCAGCCGGCATAGGATATATTATTTTTTTCTGGAAAAAGAAGATCGTAATCAATACAAAAACAACGATTTTTTTAGGACTGTATCTCAGAGTCGAGCTATAAAAACAACAAAAAAGTTCAAGTTTGTTGACATAAAGATTTGAGGACGCATCATCAGTTTGCCGGCTGGTATGAGATCTCAACAGCAATTTCAAGAAATGGATTGCAATCCAATAATTAAACTGTAAAAAAAACCCCACACCAAATACACGAATTTGGGTTAACGGGCAGACCTGTAAGCAGAAACGGGTCGACGCAATGCTCCCTTCCAATGATGATCGGCGGATGGACCCTAGATCGGTAAACAGTGGCCTCCCATGCCCCCCCCCCCATCTCGTACGACATCTGCTAAAGTACTTAGGCGATTTGGCGAAAAAAAGTAAACATTCTTCAACTATAAGTATTGGTCATCATCATGAGACCAACATTTCAATCTACAGATTCACAAAAACTCATCGTTCCAAATCACTGAGTGCTTTTACCACGGGTAATGAAATACTCGAGAGGTCTCACAGAGACATGCAACGCTCGAGAACAAATGGCTGTTGCGAGAGTACCCTTACGGTCATTTCCTTCCAAACATCATGTTTTGTCGCTGCGTGTTTTTTTCCACTTTCCCCACCATCTTCGCATGGCAGAAATCATTGCGTCAAATCCACATTTTATGAAGTTTTATGTTGGTCGCCGACATTTAACGCGCCATCACAGCTGACAGTGATTGATAAAGGCGACTGTACGATAGGTTGCTACCTTACCGTCTAAGACCTTAGGAAAAACTTGTGTACAATTCACGAAGCCTCATCTGCTACGAAGCAATGCGTCTTTGTAAACTTCACCCAAAACGTTTGACCATGTACATGTAGGTTTTACGTGTATGAAGGCCCAATACTTTTTTTTAAAGCTTGCACTCACTTGCCTAAACGTTCTCAATGGTTTGTTTGAACGCGCTGGTGGTAAAATGGAATCTGTTAAGATCATCAATTGAGCGACGCAAATCCGATGGTTCGGGTGTCAGGTGGATGCAAGATCTCGCTCAACGTAGCCGAGACCTGACAAACTTTCCTTTGATAAACAACCAAATATAAATGAACGATGGCGCATGGTCCGCAGCATACAAATCAGCTACGAAAACTGCGTGCTTCTTGTATCTTATGAATTACGATCCAAACAAATTAATCGTATTCTGAAACATGAAGATAACTTCTTAGTAATGTCAAAACTGTAGTGTGACGTACGTACACAGTACTCCTAAAACGGCAGTACGATAAACCAACACGTAAAATCGAGTAGTTCTAAAAGGTAGGACATTTCTTGCATAGAGGATGAGCAATTACTCAGGAAAGTTTATAAAAAGAACTAACTTTTCGGACGAAGTGCAGGCTAGGCGAACGAGATTTCAAAATGTAATTTGAAACATACATGTAAAAGTCACACAAACTTTTCAGTAAACACAATAAAAACGAGCAGCTGACTTGTATGCTAGACGCAAAATGATTTCGTACGCATTTTTTACGTATCCAAACAGAAAATGGAACACTGTGGACTCCAAATTGCTATTTCCCCCAAACATGTGCGACAATATTAGGCAACATTCGGCATTGCTTAAGCCAGCAGCGTACCAGTCAGCGACGAGAATAGACCGATCATACAATCTCGCGCAATCCCCTCATTCCATAGACGTCACACATTATTAAATAGTGCTCCAGCAAAACATTATTTGTACAGCAGTATCATTTGCTTATCAAAATATGGGATGCACGCAGAAATATTTAACGGTATATGGGAACGTAGGGATGAATAACAAGTAAATCTAGAAAATATTAGTTGATGAAAGCTACGCTTAATTTCGAAATTTAAAGAAGTCCAGCATTCTCTTGAGGTACTGCGCAAGCTGTTTAAATACGTCGAATTTTTAACCGCATAATCCTCACGAAGGATGCGCCGACAAAACTCATCAAAGTCACACTATAGGTTTCTTTGACGTCAACCCAAACTTTTAGCTAGCATTTGCATGTCAGCAAAAGATGCAGTGACTTGCGATTGTGTTTGATGACGAAGCATTCCCTCGAGAGAGTCCGCGGAAGAAAAAAAGTCGAACAATTTCTTTTACTTCTTGCTTCGTTGTGGTAGCAAAATTTGTTCTTCACAGACTCGGCGAAAAAAAATTCTTTCCAAGAGCAAATTGAACCGCAGAAAAAGGGGCCCAAAAAATACGGACGAGATTGTTTTGTGTCGATATATTTCTTTTCGGGAATGCAGATGCTCTTAAAAAAAAATTTCTAGCAAGAAGCCAAAAGGAATGACCGGGGTGTTAGTTTTATACATTTGATTCATCGTGTACCGCAATCGTATCAAATCTCAAGTTAATTTAATGTTCTGGTCTACGTAATTTGAATACAAATGAGAATATGCTCGATCAGCTGCGTTCTGACGTATTTTTGTATTGTAGCGGTAACTGAAACCTGCCGCCACCTGCCAAATAACAAAATGTGCGCCAGCCAGTGATAAAACGCAACGCTTATCTCCAGAATAGCAGAGAACGTACGTTACTGATAAGTCTCATTAATCTTTGTGGTCGAATGTTCTTCTACGATCCATTTCCAGTGCCTTAACCTCTCGCGGCGCTGAGACTAGCCTCCAACTTTAAGAGAAACACGACCAATTCCCCTACCGCAATTTATTTCAATGGTGCTTTTGTATCAACCGCCACAACATTGTGGTAGGAGGAAACGAGAACACAATAAATCGACACATTAAATACATTGACAACACCGATAGATTGCGTATACCCTTCGGTGGCCATAGTAAGAACAGACGGAGCGCATGCTGAGAACCAAAAAAAAAAAAGCAATTATCTTTTTCCACTGCTTATGCTAATATGAACTTGTCGACTCTCGCTATACATATGCTAGATTAAGTTCGGAATCCAATTTAACGGCGCGCACTCGTGTGCAGTAGAACCAAAAGAGAGTGTAGGCATCAAGACTGCTCAAGATAAGTATTTTTAATGTTTCAGAAATAAACTACTGGTTCCTTCGAGCAAATAAATCTCCAGTTAAAATGGGATTTTCTGCTTTCTCAGAATCTCACTCGAACCGTGAGCAGTGAATGGGGGTGGGGAAGGATTATAATCCAACTGCGGACTTCCTTACTCACAAATCAAACTGGGTTGCAATGCATTTACGTGTACGGTGTATCGCAAGAAAGAGCTTTCCGTATATCCATTGCAAAAGCTCCCCCTGATGCTGCACCGCATTACATACAATTTATACCTTCTTGAGATACGACGGTCTCCGACGTTTTCTGCAGGTCATGGTCGAGGTCAGGAAATAACTAAAAATTCTCAAATTCAACGCAATACATTCCACAAGTATTCGAAGTCTCGATGTCTGAGCTGAGCAGATAATAAATTGGAAGGGCAACAAGTTATTGCGCACCCTGTACAGTCAATGACGTACAGTCGGTAAAAAAAAGTTATGAGTACGTTGGGGAAGTTGACTGGCGCCATAGATATTGCACAGCCCCGGCAAAAGAATGTTTATCAGTCATATAATGCGACGACGGTAGTGCGACTAGCATATGTATTGTGGCTACAGGCTCCGGTACATTGGGCTCCCACAAAAACCGAATATAGAGCAAAACGAACGGATCGCCCCCATCCCCATCTCCCCTTTCTCTCTCCCCCCATCGCTCCCGGAACGATCAGACACCATGTTTGTATGAATGGTGGTGGGGAATATGGCGACCGGTTATGGGTATAATTCTGCTTGTCACATGTAATTGAAGCGCGATGCGGTGATGTTTCTGCGAGCGAGCCGCGCTAAATCGAGCAGCCCCCTGGCCCAATGTGCAAAGGAAGCTTACGAAGTCGGCCCAAAAAGTAACGAACCCTCTGTTTTGTAAGGACAATTTCCTCCGTACAGCTTCTTCACTGTCTGGATTTGTCTCCTCGGTCATTTGAAAACCCCAAAGACGACAGAAAAGCTGTTAAAATGTCGAAAAATCCTAAGAAAAAGACGTGATGTATAAAAAAGAATACGAACACTTAAGATATGCGTCACCAAGCATGACAAAATTGTACTAGGTAAATTAATTTGATTACTTTATTAATAAACTGGCTAGTTACAAAAGGCGGCGTTTGGATTAATTTTGGAAGATTGCATCCACGCTTCTTCGCCTGGCATTTTATCGCGGCAGCACTGCAATAATTCACGAAAGATAAGAATACCGTTCACAATATTTCCCCTCAATTCTTCTCCAAAGCCAAATTTCTAATGTCAAGTCAATCTCAAATTAGTCGCAAGATTAGCGCCTCGTGGAGACGAAACGTTAAACGATGATCTAGACTTCCCCTAAGTCTATTTAGACAAAAAATTAGTGATGTGCCCTATCTAGATGACACGTGAGTCACAACACACAAGTGGCAGGCTTGATAAAAACTCTGAAAAAGGCGAACCTTCTATATACTTTTTGATTACTCCTCCATTGCTGTAGGCGACATACCCACATTTAATATAGGAATGTGTACGAGGGGCGGACTATTAGCGCGAGCCAGAGCATAATGCTTTGGCGCCTCCGTCGTACGTCAAGCTATTAAATCGGACAGAAATCAATATTAACGCGGTTTGGCGCCCGAGCGCGCATCAAATAGTAACAAAGACGAAATGAAGAAATCATAAAGGCCCCGGCGCACCGAACACCGTTCATTGGCACACGCACCAAGCACTCTGACATATGTGATGGTTGCGCGCTGCCCCCTTACATACGGCTTTCGACGGGCAAAGTTAAGGGCCTCAATCCACCAAATTCCGTTATTTGCCAAACCTAACCTCCTGAGATTTTACGAACAAATAGGTGCTCTTGGACAGCAAATTCTCCCCAGTAGTTCACCCTCTTGCCATGTAATTTGGCGTCGGACACTCGCAGTTTAGACCCGCTGCAAGACATGGGTGCTGGCCGATTGCCGAACTTTTAAGAAACGTCAAATATTACTCTAACATTTTGGGTACACGTTTCTGAAATCAAAAAATCATAAATCCAGGAAACGTGGAGCGTTAAAGCGTAGTACTCAAGACGAAATTCGAGAGCTTGAATTCGATGTAAGCAAGAAAACTTAGGAAACGTTTGCAGATCAAGTAAGATGAAACTTGTCTTAACAGTTTAAATCTGATACAGACTGGGTCAGAAGGACCGACACAGCGACTAAGACTATGTGATTTGTGTTCTAAGAAAAAATAAAATGGCCGACGCACGGCAAACTGAATTTATCGCCAGCGTCGATAAATTCGCGCGTCATTATCATTTTCCCATTACGCAGATTGTGCCCACTATTTTTTCTCCCATGATCTCTGCCAGCATTTTCCGAAGAACAAACAATAAATTAGACATGTACACGGCATTTTTCATCTGTCCGTTTCAAGATAGTGCTAAGTCGCCCATTCGAAAAAGAGCGGCGCGATTTACAATGACAGATCAACCTGCAATAGAACAAATACACTGTATAAGCCCCCAAATGGATGTACTATCAATCAATCTTGGTTCATTACTAATTTGACGACACAAAGGATAATTGAAAGAGTCAAATAAATCACCTGCCAGTTCGTTTCGGATATCCAAACAAGCCTGTGTGAACTAGTGACTCTGATACTGTCCAATCAGGGTCTAAAATGAAATTTGTCCAACAAATTGCCAATTTAGCAGGTTAAGCAATTTGACATCTGATTTGCTAAGGTGCGGGTTAATCTTTTGTCGCAGAACTGGGACTGCAAGTGTGCCATTGCCGATAACCAAATTCAGGAAGGTTTATGTATGCGTAATACTTGAGCACACACACAAAAAAAGCTATTGATATAAGAAAGTAGAAAAAATCTATTCTGTGGCACAACGACAGACGCATTTTTACTTTCTCTTGCAATGCCTCCGGACATGCGAACTGCGCCAAAAAAAATATAAAGAAAAGAAAGACTCATTACTGCTTCCCTTATCGTGGAACGAACGAAAATAACATGGCGCGCACAAATCCATCCTACAGTCGCGACGAAATGCAGGAGCGCTATTTTTGTGACCGATGCACATTCTACTCGGCACCCGGAAATTTCGAAGAACTCAATTGTTTCTGGAAATTTGTACAGTGATTTTAATCGGAAACATGTTTTCATAAAATTCCCCAAGGGGGCGACCTGTTAATTTTACTTAGCCTGATACATTGATATTATATATGATTACTTATATTGATACATTGATATTGTATGCTCGCAGCAATGCTTTTGCAAAATATACCAAACTGAGAACACCACCAACTGGGTACCAAACTGATAGCAAACCCTGTTCATTGTAGAAAATTACACACAAGATGATTAAACCTAACCTTTAGCCAATAACTTGGAAATACCACGCGTGAACGGGGTAATATTAGTGCGTCGTCTGCTAATCCTGTGACGTTTTCGTAAGAAAAAAGGCACAACCTCCATTTCAGAAGTATCGGTCTTGATTGAACCCGAAATCACGGGGACGTAGCCAGATATTTTTAAAAGATTGTTTTCAGGAATTATTTTTTGGTCACATTCTTTAAAAGGACATAATATTTTACATTAAAAAAATAAAAGTTATCTATGACTAATTTTTGAGAAGCAGCTGCATAATCAGCTTATGATCATGTGAACCTATCTTACTTGAAAAGCGTATTAGATGTGCACAATTGAATCCCTTGCGCCAACACGTTCGAGGAAATTTGTTCAGCACCAACTGAATTGCCAATTATTGAGTTTGAGACCAGTCAATGTGCTATCGAAATGAATGTAGAATTATAATGATCGCCAGGAAATGTGACTGCAAGTAATAATAATAATAATACTACTACTACATGATGACAGCAAGGAAGACGCGATAGAAGAAAAAGTTTGAAAAAGAAAATCGTCAGTCAGTAAAAGAAAAAATAGATTCGCCTTACAATAGCTGAAGTTGTCGAATCGGCAATCTACTCATCCAACTGCATCTGGCCCAAAAGTCAGAATCGAAAATTTGTAATCGACTGTTCGATCATTTTTCTGTTCAATTCCTTTTTCTGCTTTTCCTTTAAACGCAGGAATCATGATCAGGACTTCCCAAACGTGACCAGGATTTCATTCAAGTTTTTTCGAGTCTTCGTATTAGCATGAACCAAGCACGAAATTTTGAATCTTTTATATTTCTGCTTGAATTTCCATACGACATACTCCCCAATTTCCCTATCTCTTTTGCAGATATTAGAATAACGCTGTCAGCGCTTTGTGAGAGTTAAAAATACATAAGCTGACCGTGAGTTACTTTTAAGAGTACATAATGTAGGATGTCCTCAGCTATATACAGAGTATACATGTACACTTGTATGGTAATAATCACATGCCTACGGGACTGCAAAGGTTGCGTGTGGCGCATAAAAGCTCAGTCCTGGGGCGCTACAATTTCAAACCCACGTTTATTTCCTGGTCGTCGAGTGACATCACTGTCAGCATAACAAGTCCCAGCTCCCAGCCAAATACGAGTCACACCGTTATCGCATTTTCCTCTCCTGGTTCGCCTATAGAACGACTCTGAAGAATTTCCTACTAGAGTTTCGAAATAATAAAGTAAATTAAATACTATATTTCACGAAACCTAAATACTGTAAATCACTGTCAACCGCAATCTTACTTTTCGCTCAAGCTATAAATTGAAAAAAACATTATAAAATTGATTTTTATTTGCGCTTCATCTAGTGGGAAAGATAGCGAATCTTAGAAAGGAAAACAGAGCGTCTGTCTTGAGTTCTAACCTCGTATCTCGTTGTGCTGTGCCCTCTCGGCTAAGAAAACTATCCCGCAACAACGATATGCGTGCACCGCCCGGAGAGATATGACAACATACAATTCATCGCACAAAAGTTTCACGTTTCTCATGCAGTGAATATATGGAAATTCGTAGAATTTTATTTTCCTATAACTCGGCACTTAAGTGAATGGAAGAGACCCAACCACATGAGACCTAGCTCTCGTTTTTAGTGTGCTCAAGCAAAGCCACATTCAAAAGAACGACACATAACAAAATATTCAGCGCGTAGCATCCAAAAGTCATACATTTGGTTCGAAATCAAAAACGTTTCCGGTATTTCAGAATGGTTTTTCGTTTCGAATTTTATGCAATGTTTTTTAGACACACTACGTAACTGAAATGCTTTGTCGAACTAGGCGAACACTTTTTGCTGCTCAATTTTCATTTATTCTTGTTCCATAAATCTACAACTGTTCTACTCCCCATACATGCAATTCGGCTATTACTTTCATAGATAGAAAAAATTATTTTGCCTGAACGTATAAAAATAAAACAGGTGTACAAGGAAAGGAAATATCCAAATTTGTAGAACATGGCTTTCAGAGTCTCAAGAGGACATGTTTACTGGATATATATATACCCATTGGTTCGACATTCAGGCTTTTCCGCTGTTTGCAGAAAAAAATATATGAGCGTGAACTGGGACGAAAAATAATAATACTCTGGGCCAAGAATTCGGATCAAATGATAAATTGAAAATTCCGTTAGTAATTCCGTCGCGGCATATGCGCAGGAAATCTAATCGCTTTTATTTTAGCCAGCACATACATATAGATATTTAGGAATGCCGTTTCCACATAGCTTTCATATGCATGAGCATAAAGTGGTTTTGTCAGACAACAGACTGTTATAGGCGGTGGCCGATACGAATAAATATAATCGCGTTGATATGGCAATTCGAATCCCTATAAAGTAAAAAAAGAACAATAAAATATGTGCCACAAAATACGAATGTCTACTATTCGACGACCGAATACAAAAACAAAATCGAACATTCGATTCCTTTTACGCTTCTAGTCTTGGGCCCATCGAATATTAAACATATCCGATCAATTCAATTTAAACCCGAAATGCCAATGTTTCTTTATCCACCTTTCATCAATAATACAAGTATATGTCAGTATGGTTTAAAAATTTAACGGCAAACATAAATATGTCTTGAACACAAACGGTCGGAATGTCTGATTGTCGGTATCATTCTAGCTACATGCTATGACGCAATTCCCGGGCCTGCGATTGCCATCAAGTGTGACACCAATTGTTACATTATACCAAGCGTTGCTTCTCTACTTGAATCCTTAAAGCACAAAGACAGACACGTACGGTTAAATATAGAGGCGCTGGTGTTTCGCTAAAATGGCCACCAAGGACGAAACAAGCCTACACTAAACGAATAAGACGCGATATCGTCTACACGACTTCTTGTGACCACCAATAACTAAGAAATACCAGTATTTTCTAACTTAAATATATCTATTAATTCAACGGAAAGTGATTCTTAAAATAAATACCGGTATCAGATAAAATTTAGAACTAACACATTGTCAAATTTTAATAAAGCCTCTCAGGTAATCCTGTGTAACTTGTTCCAAAGAGATCTCAAATAGGCGGATGGTCTAAGGAGGAATCACACATGTGATCACAGCAAGCCCAGCGGACAAAAATCCGAAAATTTCATTAGACGAGTTGGCGATGGTAGCTCAGCTTTTTTTATATCGCTGGCAGCCACTGAGACAAGAGAGAGATCAAAACTCAGTTGCGCAGACTCCATTTTCATTCCCGAAATTTCGAAGTTAATCGACATCGGGGTCGCGTCCGAGATTCCAGTGTCGTCGCCGGGTCTCTTCAATCGACCACACCTGGTCACCAAGCTGAAAAACTGAACGACAATTAACTCGAAGAACTTCCGAAATTTCTTGTGAAAACGAAAGATTGCCTAGCCATCAGACGCATCATCGGGACAAGCACAACCTGCTCCATCAACGACACCCCCTCCCCTTCCTTCCCATAGGCGGATTCCACTACATCATCTGTCAGATACGTCCGGGGTATTTTTTTCCCCTCGACTCTCTCCAGAGAAAGGACCCAGCCTTTTCGCGCCTGGAATTGCCTACAGATGTGTTTCCAATGAACGCCGCTAGTGCCGCTTCGCTAGAGGCGAACCTAAAATTGAAAATGGCCGACAAGATCATGTCATGATCAACAGAAGGCGCTACATGCTAAAGTGCGAGTTACCTGCACTTGAATATGCACGTATTATTGAATATGAACCAACGTCCCGAACCTTTTATCAAAAGTTGTTTTGAAAAAAAGATAACCTAGAGATAGTGCCATTTCTTTGTTGAATCAATGTGAATAACACATTTTCATCAGCACCCCTGGATCGAATAATCGAGAGCCCGCGCCGGGAATCGAACCCGGGACCGATGACACAGGCAGCCGCATTACCGACTGGACTATGACGAGTCGTAGGACGTGTCATTATACAATCGTGTTAATGGAGTTGAACAATTGTTAATTCTCGTGGAAGGGCTGAAAGGCAGCGTCATCTAGCAACTGTCACCTGTAACTTCATGTGTCTGTAGACAGAAATCATTTTCAGTTTTTGTGTGTGTTTGGGACACACCGGGTCTTCGTCATGAACATGCGCCTTGGCGTACACGGAGACCCCCTATAGCTTACCCACCCACAGCCCCAAACGGAAAGGGGGGATGACGAGGCATCGCTCTTTCGCGGTAAAGAGATGTCATCCTCGGCGTACGCATTTAGGAGAAGCGGATATTTAATCGCATTTTCTCTGTATCGCCAGTATCTCTCGCGCTCGGTGCTGTCCTCCTGAGAAGCCATTTATTTACTACCTTCTGTGCGTGCACGGCTATGGCGGGAGATTGGTAACCATGACGACCACAAATGCCAGCACGAACAATATAATGTATACGAGTATATACACGTACCCGTGAACAGGCATCGTGATAAACGAGCGTTGGCCTATACATCCTCCTGAGATCCGACAACACAAACCAGTCTACTAAAAACGTTGACACGAAAAAAAATCTACGAGCTCATTGTAACTGTTAACGGTGTATCATATTTTTCGGGGAACACTGCTTAATTATGACTTCCAGTATAAACTAAAACAAATTAATTAGTGATGTCTATTCAGTTATGTTACATGACCACAGTTTGGTGTAAATTAAACCGATTAAATATAAGAGTATAAAAATAAATCCCCGAATGTCAGTAAGCAGAAAAACCAATTTATTCTGCAAGGTAATTATAGCTAATCTTTTTTTGATGAACTTGCTTTCAAATATCCATTAATTTCTTTTACAAAATTTTCTTGTATAGTTACAAAATTCAATGTCCAGATATAATTAATGAATTCAGATAACGGACTTTACAAAACATATTTTCAAAGATAATTTCAAGGTTCTTTGATTTGTGTTAGTGATAAACTTCCTCGTTTTACAGTTTTGATATGAATAAAATATGAATACAATACAAATATTGTGACGACCCTGACAATTGGCTTCTTGACGGAATAAGCGATACACTGTAGCTGTTAGCCCGTGAGTAACACCGGAAGCACGTGAGAAAGATCCTAACGAGCCAATCAGTGAACAGCATCCATGCTTGACTTGTTGGACGCTCAAAGTTAGAGATGTAGCACCAACAGTTCGCGATCAAGAAACTCGCTAGCGAGCCACCGATAATTGATTAAAGGAGCGGCCACGATCCTGGCGGCAACAGTAGACACAGTTTGAGCGCTTTTCCAGAGTCAGGGAAAAATAAATTGCTGAAAGGTGCACCAGCGGGCTCATTTTGGACCCCCAGGTAAGACAGCTTCCAACGATTACCACCAGGATCATTATGATTCGTCATAAATCTCACTTATTGCTAGCATGTAACATTAATTTTTTCTTTAACCTTAATTATATAATTAAATTTAAGTAATTTGACAATTTGTTTGGTAGAGGCGAATTGCATTAAAAAATATCCAAGATAACAATATATGGCAATATGAGATAGGATGAAAGGCAAAGTGGTGTGGGTCGATTTTGTTTTCAAGTATCGAGCTATGTGCAAAACATGCAAACTTGGAATGTCAAACAATCAAAAGAAAATGCTAGGTAAGCCAAATATTTTGTATAGCGTCAACAGGCAGCAGAAGTACGATAGACAAACGGAATCGTACTATAATTCTTCTAGTAAATCCTCTCTTTTTCTAATCGAGATATTTTTTTACACCAAGCTGGCTTTCACCTCTTTATGTTTTAAAACACTGAGCTATCCGGTAAACCTAAGCTATACAACCCTCTGAAATAAAAGGATTGCAGTCTGAGTTAAGGCAAGATAAAACAATATTGAAACAAGGAAATCAATATTGAAAACAGAAGTAGGCCAAAGGTTCCGATTCACCCGTCGACTAGAACGATTCGCAAACAGGAAAGTAAACGCGAGGCTACGTGGCTTGCCACGACAAAGAAAAGGTTGATTTAGAGAATGGAAAACATTGAGTTTCGTGTGACTACGGTTGGGTCAGCGCTTTCACCGACCATTCGACCTCAAACCCAAAGCTTGGAAAAGCTCATTCGATTTGGACAAAACGCAGGTCGCAAAGCCATACACAACAAAACCCGGTGACTTGAATTTCAACACGAATTTCAAGCTGTATTTCACGCCCTACAAAATATAAGTATAAATGTTGGCAAAAAATGGTAAACACGATAACGATAAATTAAAACGAGTTGTTTAAAGCAAATTTTGAACAATGTTCCAGGCGTCTATTATCGTCAGCAATATTTAAAAGACATTCCGAATTGTGGTACATCGACGTCAGGTGCGCTGCAGTTGAATAGACGTTCCGATCGGACGGACCACAATGGATGAGTCCAACTGATTCGTGAGTGGCGCTGAGTTGGCCGCTGATTGCATTTGCCCCGCGGCTTACACAAATGGCTCCCTAATCTCTATTCCCCCAAGAAGAGAGCGTCTACTACAGCTGAACGGGATAATATCTTCCCTCACTAGACCGCGCGACCCTACAGAGTATACGTAGGCAGCCATGACTGTGATAACGAATTGCCCAGACGCGAGCATATCTGTGACCAATCAAGACGAAAACAGATTCACCTAGATGTGTGTTTACTTTTTCTTTTTGATTATTCGTTGTCGCATCTTTAAATCTTTTTTCTCGTATAACAAATGGGATTATTAGAAATGCGTCAACCGCACTGAGCTTTGGGGAAAAGATCCTAATTTTAAAAGATGTTTTCAAGTGAAATGATTTCGTCAAATATTTATTATATCGTTAAATATCGTTATATCGTTATTATATTCGTATAAAGTTGCATATCGACTTTAAATGAACCAAAACGGCAATTGTGAGATAAATAGTGAATATAATAAATATTTGACAAAATCATTTAAAATAATATCCGCATGCATTTTCTGCCTGACACCAAAAATGAGATTCGCAAATTCGTGAATTATTTCATGGTACTATCCAATTGGGGTGAAGCTATTTATTTCATGCAGTATCCCGAATGACTCAATTATTAAAAAAAATACAGCTTTCTATCATCTATGCAAAAATCCTTCAGTTATCTAGAAAACTGAAGAACGCTAATTGCTTTTTTTAATGGCAACGGAGTTTTCTTTTACATGCTACAGGTATACGAATGCCATGTTTGTTTATGTTGGGATTTTACTGTACGAACGTGAACACGCACAGATGGCGCTGCACGTTTAGCAGTTGAACGGATTATACAAAGCGGATGGCGGATTAGTATCCGCGAATTGTTTATAGTATGCACTTGTGCACTTACCGGCTTGATCACTTTCACCACCCTCATCGCTGGGCGAGTCCTCCGGAGCGTCGTGAGCCAGTCCCAGGTAATTACTCTCTTCGCCCGTCAAGTACAATTGCGAGCCGTGATGACGCCGGGATTGCTGCGGGGAAAGAGACGATGAAGAAGAAGAAAAAAAACGAAATCTCCAATTAGATTTATATATAACGTTCAGCCGAGCTTTTCATTAGAGGAAACAGCGTGAAATGCGCTGAAGTCGAAAAGTAAGCACACCTACAATTAGAGGCGGCTCGTCACTAATTTTCCACGTGGGATGGTCAACGCAATTTTACGGGTAATTATGAACATATGAAACATGCACCATAGCTAAATATATTGCCGGGTTGCCATTATAATTTAATCTCCATATTGTTTTGTATTTAAATAAATAATTATTTAAATAAGAAATAAAGCAAATAAAGAAAAATACCCTCTTCAATCACTAAAATCTTTTTCATCATTATATCATTAACAATAGTTGCATGCAGGCAGAGACAGGCATGCCCCTTAACTCCGCCACAGCATGGGAATCCGCAAGGGATGCCCCTTAATGTCCGGTCTGTCCCAGGCACAACCCCCATTTTTATTATTATTATTATTATATCATTATTTGAAATATATTTAGATATGATTTCCCCTGATGACATTAATTTTGTATAGTGCATTGATGATTTAAAGTAGCAGACTAATCACTTTAAAAATAAATTCCATTACCTGTATTTTTAGCAAAGAATACCAAAGTCAAGCATATTTGTTTACATGGTATATTAGTACGTATCAGGATAGGCTATTGAAATAATTGTTTCAGAAGATTTTGCGAAAAGCATGTGAAAATAGTATTTTTTTGATAAAAGAATACTAGAACCGTTCTGAGATTCTACCAGTCGGTACCGGAGATTCTATACCTTTCCTTGTGATATATGAGGGGCACATTTTCACCAGTTTGATCATAATTTATAACGTAGCCTACTTTTCTGGACACCTTGTACGCCTAGCTCTCAAGCCACAGACAACTTTTCACAAAACTTTGTTTCCCGTTGGTCTGTGTATAGACAATAAACAACAGGGCCTACCCACATGGGATATGTGAGACATTCGTGTTAACAAGTAAATACGATCGTGCATGTTAGGCCCGACCACGTCTCTGGCGAATACCAATGCATGGCGAGGTGCGTCTCACAATTTATGCAAGGCTTGTCAGCTGGTTATGGATGACCAGCGCACCAAGAGAAAGCCATAGAGAGAAAGAGAAGGAGAGTGAATCGATGAGGCCATTTAAAGGGGTTGATCAACCTCCACATGAGGTGGGCCGCACACACCAAAGCATGTCGACTCCTATTTCAGAGCCAATCTCAATGTATTTTGTAGGCGTGCTAAACGCGCGCTTGCAATAATGGCGTCGGCCTCCCGCATTCATTTTTCCTGCAGCTGCGAGGGCAGTACCCGTATCCAAGTAGACAGTGCACATGAATAATCCACATGGAACAAACCTATTCTTCGCTCCTTAATTTTTATGTAAACAAAATTTTCGGACAGAAAAATACAATAAATTTGTTGGTTCCTCTAGGTATCGGGAGGATAACCGTGCCCGCAACGGCTTGTAATTCTGGGGTGCGTATATTTATATACGGCGAACGGGTTAGACCCATGGGACCGAGTAAACGCAAGCAAACACGTAGGAAGATAACAACGCTCGCAAAAAAAAAAGATAAAGTGAACCAACAAAAAAATAAGAAAAAAGACATGCGCTTCGTACGAGTATTTGGTGGGCGCATTGTCCCTTTATCTGCATGCTAAAAAGTAGGATCGTTCGACATCCTAAGACCAGTCTTCCTTTAAACAGCGAACCCGAGCTTATCGGGAAGGCAAAGTAACTGTAACGGAGAGAAGCGCTCACTCTCCCAGCCTGTCTCGAATCCACCCAACAGGCGTAGTCAGCACCAGAAAATACATTGGAAGACTCACTGATTTCTTGACACTTCTACTCGATGATTTATCAACTCTATTCGAATGGAAAATCGAGGATTTGAGCCCGGGACAGTCGCGCCAAGAATCTGTATTTGAACAAACTGGACAACTGTATCATAAATTGTAAGGCATCTGTCGACCAAAAGTCCATAAAATATATTAATCTCTCGGTTAAGTTTTGTTTAAATTCATAAATTTTCCAATAAACCGAACTTTACAAACCTCAAGAGATTCAGGTTTTTAAATTTTTTATAATCACAAGTTTTATGAAGAAAATTTAAGAAACTATATTGTTGAAACATGCCGTCGTTCATAGGTCAGGGTCTGAGGAGAATGATGTGAAAGGCGAGAAAAAGAAGACGCAGTAAGAGAGAAAAAGGCGAAAACTGCCTACTTGTAAATAAATAAATACCACGCGCGAACTGCATTTATGGCGCCGAAGACAGAGTACATATAGACCTATTTCCGTTTGGTTCAAACGCCATCTCTCTGGAGACTCTTGCAAAAATAGGCCTACATCATCCAGAGACCAATCGCTAAAATGAACGATTCTCTGGAAATTGCTTTTGGAATTGCAAGCGCAAGAAAGGCACCCAATTAGAACTAATTCGAATAGGGTTCGTGCCAGATGTTTGTTGTTTTAAGATGTTATGCAGTACAGCACTCTGTATAAGGTCAGTTAAGATAAAGCACTTCAGGTGGGGAAATGGCAAAACAAAAACGACGAAGCGATACTCGAGAAACTATGACTAACATTGTTCCATTGCAAGAAAGATACAAAAGTGAAATTGGGCAATAAATTATATTATCTTTATTATTGTTAATGGTGATACAATATTTATGGAGTTGAAGTAACAAAATGTGAATGATTTTCATGCATGAATAATCGTAGCAGTTGTTCGAGACTTCGCCCAAATTCGCCAGAATAAATGTATAAGGGACTCAAGAGGGTTGTCACAGATGCACCGAGGCCAAGCATGCATCGTCGACCATTTTATGGAAAAAAGCTAACGCTGCGTTGCTGCGTTTCCGTTTAAATATGATTCGCAGTGGAAAACAATTCCAACTGATTGTTAAGACCTCCACAAGTTTCACACGATTGTGAAAAACGGAATACACCTAAATGGTCATGCAAATTGAGCCGTGAGCAGCCAGGCAAACACATACGCAAACGCAAAGACGTCGACAGCTATAGCCGAATAGACAACATGTTTGTTAATACCTTGTTCTCATTTTAGTTGTCTTTATCAATTACAAATATGAGTTAAGATTGTTCTCACGACCCACTAGATTGCAACCATAGTCACCAGACAATTCTTCCCTGCCACAATAAAATACACTGGCAAAGCGAAATCCCATAAATGCTTAAAAGATTCCTATTTTGCTCCCTTTAATATAAATAAAAAAGTCCTCGTTCGGTAAGTAAGAAAAAGAAAGGAAAAAGAAAGAAATAGTGAAACTGATTTTTCTCTTTGTCCTCTCTCACCTAACCCCCTCATCCTTTTTATTTTATCGTTTTCTATGTTCTTCCATCGCACGCCTTATAAAATGTTTAGGCCGGTGTTGGACAACCTAGGATGCGGTCAGCGGAGCAAGCGCCCGTAGATCTAAAGGTCACCCAGAAGAAGAAAAGAAAGGCGGGGGAACGACAGCAAGTGCGAAAAGAATAACACACCAGGAGAGAGAAGAGACGCAGGCTGTGACGCGCTCGACATAGTCGAGATTGACACAGGAGAGACTCGGCCATGCGCAAACATCACCTTTTGTCCTTGGCCGATACAAAGAGGTGGCGCTAGCTGCACCATGCACACGGATACATTCAACGTGACACTCAACATGGGAAGCGATTTTGGACAATGGTATACTTCGCTCAACATTCTTTCGCATTTTGGTCTACTTTACTATTTATGTCAAATCATAACGTCATACGTCACCTAGACTCATAAGTCTTGGCCCGCAGTGCCTAATCAATAAATGGGAAAATAGAAGTTTGAATAAACGAAAAACCAAGTAAAAGAAATCGAGTGTTCGAGGAGCCAAATTCTCACAACAAACGATCGAAAAAATTGCAACCGGCGCCGGGAAACCGATTCCGGAACACATCGCTGCGATATTTGTTGAGGTCCACCAGCGTGTTCGCCCTAAAAACCCCTCAGGAGGCGACCTGGTAATTTTGTCAAGGTCAGGTACACGTGTCAGGTCTCACTGTATTACTTCCATTCCGAAGGAAGGCGTGCGTAGGAATTTCTCTCGCCCGAAAAATTCGAGGGTCTCGGTCGGGAATCGAACCCGCGATCACGGAATTTATGCCACAAGAGACTCCCCAACCATGTAAATAGATAGCTCAATATTCATTTGACTCAACAGAAAATTCTTGCCTGGGAGAAATAGGGAAGGAAACGCATAAGAATGCAATAGTCAGCATAACAGGTGGCAAATTGGATGGCGCAGGTGCCTTACACGAAGCCGCGTTCAGGGGGAGCTTTCCAAGCGGGGTAGCTTCTAATGCATACAGGTTGACGCAAAAGAGCAAGCAGAACGCGACAAAAACAATTGATCAGAAACGGACTGGTAACAATACTGAGTAAACGACCCGTCGTAGCGCAGTTGGTTAAGCGACGGACTGTGGTTCGGCGGTCCCGGGTTCGATTTTCGGCGCGGGCTTTGGCTCGGGGTACTGGTGAAAATGTGCCTCTCACAAACTGCCTAAGCACTGAGAGGGGTACAGAATCTTCCTGTTATGACCCGTCACTTCAGTAAATTAAAAAAAAATAACAATATAAACGTAAGAAATAAGAAAATATTGTTCACCAACAGGCGCACAAAATATGAAACCACAATTACAGAAAACAACTACAAAATGACATTCTTTGACGAGACGTCGACTGGTGCTGTGTTGTATAATAGGGAAAAACCCGACTGGTTGCCTCGGCGCATGTGGCCACCGGGACGGCCCGTCCCAGTGGAACGACGCACTCGTCGCCATGGCAACAGTGGCAATTGGGCGCACATATAATACGGAATTTCGAAGTTGGCGCTGCTGGAGTCAGCCGTGTATTATATTCGTGTGTAAAAAGAATACCGCAGACGCACGTGAGGAGATAATAAAAAGGCGTCTGAAATGGTGGAAACAATTCAGTGCGTGCTCCAGCCCTGTCTGCTCCTTTACCCAGTACAAACATGGGACTCGGATTTGTAGAGACACACGAAAAACTCCACTAGGCCGTTACATATATACTTCGCTCTAGCGCGGTTGCGGGAGTCTACTTCCGACTACCGATGATCAATTAAAATTTCAACGATGCACCTTCATCATCTCAATGAATCCTTATCTGTAATAAATCTGATATTATTTCAGCCCGTCTCCAGGCTTTCAATCCTGGTAAAGTTAATTATTGCCTCAGCCAAGTTAAAACGCAAGTCAAAACGTTTCTCAGGTAAATTTGTTCGGTGATTTAAACAGCTGCATATTCTTAACTGTAGTTTTGTGGGTTATTCTATTTTCCTGTTATGTGACGTTTATTGATTTTGTTATTACCTGCAAATGTTTTGTCCCAACTTACACGAACCACCAAACCACATGACATTGGGTCGAAACTCTCTGGAATTGACATATCAACGGAAATTCGTTTTCATGAACAGCTGGAGGTAAATGTTTGATCCAACCATCGGCGTTTCATGATGCATTAAAAAAAAAAACAATTATACCAGTTTTAGAACAGCAAAGTTTAGCTAATGTTAGCCTCCATATTGAAATCGAAGCTATTAGTTTAAATGCAGGTTAGGGAATCGGGTGACTTCCCGCTTTGGGAACCTCTATAGAAGCGCTCGGCTTTAATACATAACATCATCAAGAAGAAGTGAGCCACTGATCCTCGACGTAAATGTTTTTCCTTCTTCTAAAACGATAACAAATATGCTCGAAGATTGGCAAAGAAAAATCTGATCGATAGGACTTTTAATCAATGCGTCACAGCAATCCCTCGCCCATAAATCAATCTTATTTATGTGCTCAGGAAGCCGTTTGCCTGCGAGATGCACAGCAGATAAAAACAAACTTGAAACTACTTGATGCATTCGTCCATATCATAGTTCCCGCATGCAAATATGTAAAAAAAATATCTGGTACATATCTGATACATTATATATTGCACGCAGCTTCGAATCATAAATCAGGAAGGGGGAATAAGATAAATTGGGCGCATTTAAACTGCAGAATGTTAAGCGAAAAAATGCGTTTAACATAATGTTGGGCAATCTAGTAAGACGCTGGGTAAACAAGATGGATGGACACAAAGGAGAGACTTGAGAACAAGTGACATTTACCAAAGTTTAGCTTTTTGGCGTGTGACACCTTTTTTACTCTCTGCTTTGATCTAGATGAGATATTCGCTATGAGCGTTAACGACAGATGACGCTCTTATCCTTTAGAGTGGTGTTACAATTTTCGCCGCTAGAAGCGCTTCATCAGTGATTCATAATCATCTATCAGTACACGCTATGACTACCAGAGGGCAACACTAGTTTTGGTGCAGAAGAGCAGAGGCAAAAAACCACCATGACTTGCTTTACTGAAGTAAATGCAGAAAGGAGTTTGTAATTGTTTGATACAAATCATGATGTAAACACATTTTCGTCAGCGACAATAAATCAAATGAATTGCCTGGAATTGGACAGTTTGACCCGCATGCCTCAAACTCATGATGGCCTGCTTTCGTTCTTCTAACACCATCAAACTATTTCTAATATTATTTAATGGGCTCCAATTTTAGACTCGCCAATTCAGCAACCTATTTCCAAAACCACCCAGGCGCCCAGCGCATCCGGGTCATCGTGTTATCGAACGTAAACTACAAATAAATGTTTTTTATCCAGAAAGACCCCGAGCATCGGAACCAATCAGGTAACGTACAACCGCACCGAACAGTGACAAAGGGAGATATTATACGAATGCGTCAAACGGTTTAACATTTATCCAAGTGATAGGCGAAAAATTGTTTTTTTTTGTTTGGAAACGTAAAAAAAAATAGAGGTAGTAAGTGCACGGCGGAAATAAAATCCTTCGAAGAAAAAATATATATCGCTAAACGTAGAGAGAACAGCTCGGTTCGGCGAAGACATACGATATATAAACGATCCATTTGACCGATATCACGTTTGTCCAGACGTGTTAGGAGGCCATTAGCGAAACAGGAACCGATGCCGCTGAAGAGAGTCCACAAGTGCACATCATCACACGCAACCCGAACGGATAGCGATTTTACATTGATGTTCTCTACTTTAATAGGGTGAGATCCAACCACTCTTAAAGCGGGGTCAGGCATACAATTCTGTGAGCCAGAATTCCAACAGCAACTTTTAAAAAAAGACAAAATATAATCACCCCAGACAGTATCTTACAGCAGAGATCAAGCCAAGACTTAGAACTGAAAACCTAGTATCCGGTAAGTTATTTATACAAAAGCAATTCTTCTGCGTTGTCAGTCCTAATGCAAAACCTATGTACGAGTGGATTCACACATACTCGTATACACTGTAGCACATGGAGAGTGGGGATGTGTCTTGCTCGATTTACTACGACCAAAGCCCAATACTGAAAAATGATTATTGGCGTAAGGTCTATTTTATTGATATTGCACCCAAGACACAGGAGTCCCAACAACAGCCGCTTTACTCTTTGAAAACGAAACTCCTATAGAGTTGGTGTATTATTGAACACGGCCAAGGTGCACCCAGATAGATATTGAAAATAGACAGAAAATACTGGCGATTCACTGTAATGCGGTCTAAATACTATCGATAAAAACGCGGGCCAATCGATCAACGCCAGATTTGCCGTTAAGAAACGAAATCCTTGCTACCAGTCAATAATGCAAATGTGCCGATACTTTATCAAATTGTGAATAAAAATACGTCTTGACTTACATAATACTAGTCTACTCTAAGATCATAATTAAATTAACTTAATCCCAAGATGGGTACATATTTTAGAATTAAATATATACTGCAAAAAAATAGCCCTTACAACGTCATTTATAAAGAACCCGACAAACTGAAAACGTTTAACAATAATCTGGGGAAAACAAACCAGCAGATAATGTATTCGTTGGTGCTGCTAGAATTAGAATAGAATAAAATATAATCAGCCGTGTTACAAATTTCATTTGAATTCCAATTGGAACATAGTCACCACAGAGTTGAACAGGATGGACTGTTATCAGGTTGCCTATTGAATAAACACGTTGTCGGTATAGCCAGTTGATGACTGCGAATGGTAAGACCAAAGCGTACAAAAGGGGTTGTTTCTTCAAAGAAGCATAGGCCAGCAACAGAAGAAAAAGAGGGAAAAAATACAGAAAAGTAGAAAAAAAGGACAGTCTGAAATACAATCTGTGCGAGAACCAGCAGAAGAGAAAACCCCTAGAAAGAGCCCAATAGCTCTCATTAAATGCTCCAATTTGAAATTCGATGCACGACAAATCGTTCCTCGGGCATATAAAAACGCAGTCGGCGCCCAATCGACAATTGCTCTCTGGCTTTACATTGGGTACACAAACCAAGTTTCACATAAAACACGAGGGATGTTCGTATAATATTGAAACCAGGCGAAATATAGACTTCCTGGAGAACGAAACATATCCTGATAAGAGCCCGGAAATATCCCAAATTCAATTAAGTGTATTTCTGTTTTTTGTTTACATAAACATTAATATTTCATTTTATTATGGTGAAATTGACTAAATCCTTTGAGTCCTGATTTATTCTATCTGATCCAAACACAAAAAATGGATGGTGCTAAACTGATCGAATTCCGTCATTCTATCGTTTGGCCAGTACGATTCCGTCCCTCTCTCCTAAACAAATTGCTTTTCAAATTTTATCTCGGCAAGAGGCGCGTTTGAGAGCAGCAACCAAAAATATAATCTAAAAGCCAAGCGAACCGTTTCCTGAGAAGCTATTAACACGAAGACTTAAACAAAACAACCGACAGAAAAAAATTATATAAAGCATATGAAATTGTTGGTTCAAATAATTATTTTGCACGTCCCTCAATGGAGCTGCTGGTCAACATGGTTATATCCAGCAACTCAATGCTAAAAAAACCCTCCACCAAATAGAAAGAAAATGGAACCACACACACAAAACGCCAGAACGAGTAAACACTATCCCATTGGAAGGGACTCGCGCGCAAAGCTGCCAAACATTCGCCAGGAAATCCTTATTTATATATCACACG
>JAQGBY010001137.1:0-32301 GCA_034698785.1 Mycogona germanica
ACTGTGCGAGGGGGAACGACCAGTACCCCGGGATCGAAATTTTCGAGAGCCCGCGCCGGGAATCGAACCCGGGACCGGGACCCGGGACTGTTGGTGAGCTATCGAAGGAAAACTCTGGTTTATATAATTTGTGATTGCGGGTGTCCAGAAATTAAACATTAAAAAAATAGGGTGGTCGTGGTGAGACGATAGATGTCGTCACCGCCTTGACCGCGTCGCTAATTAGATTTTTCCTTCGAGGTGCGCCAACTGCTCAACCGTCACGCTGAGTCGACCAACTTCCTTCGTCTAAAAGAGCACTCTACAACGTCTTGGGCGTCTCGGTCGTCGTGGCAGCCGTCGCCTACAACCTTCTTTCCCAAAACCGTAATTAGAAGAAAATTAGGGGAGCTCGCGTGTGCAGCGCCCGTGATTACCATATGCAAATATGTCGGGCGAGAGAGCGTGCTGGAACGCGTGCGGTCGCCGCACGCGTTCCAGCACCGGCTCACCTCCCTCCCGCCCACGCACCGGCAATCATCATTAGCGCAGGTCGCGCGGGTCATTCCGCACCGACCCATCGTCGTCGCCGTAAAAACGCAATTAATTTGGTGAACGCACCCCCCCCCACAGAAACACATCGCCCACTACACTTCCGTCTTCATCGAACCAAAAGTATGCTTCGAAATAGGTACTTTGTCGAACTCAATCGTTCGACAATCCGATATTTAATTGAGTATAGTTCGGAGGATATTTTATGCACCCAATGAGATGTTGGAAGATGAGGTCGTAGAACGTACGCGCCGCGAGTCAATTGTTGCGTGGTCTTACCTCCAGAGGGCGAGCGCGGTCTCCAGTTCCAGCTGTTTGACGGAGAGCTCGCTCTCCAGGTTGCTCCGGCTGAGCCAGGTGTCGTTGGCCAGCTGGATGGCGATGAGGGCGTCGGGCGTGACGCTGCCCCAGCCCCAGTCGTCCTGTCGCTTGGACATGAGCCAGGCGAACGCCTTCTCGGCCGCCGGACCCAGGGGCAACTTCTTGGACAGGTCCTCTGCAAATTAAAAAAACAAAATTAAAATTAGATGGAAGATCGGATCCTTGGGTGCGGATCTTTTCCGGTGTAAACCACGCTTTACAAGATCCCAACATGTGAACGTCACATTCAACCAAACTTAATCCTAGCACTTCTTTTAATTCACTTCCGTAGACTTCTTCGTCTACACACTGTATATAATCGGTTTTGCAAATCTTAAAAGGCAATTAGTTTGTATATTGCGAACGAAATACTGTTTCCGGATTTACTCGGAGAACATCATTCTTCAATTAGTCTACACGATAAATAGATTTTTTTTAAGGAGGGGTGGCCATCAACCCCTACAATTTCTCCCACTACCTTTCCCGCGCTGGCTCGGAGTAATTAGAAATCCGATGGAATTTCTCTGGATAGCGACTGTATCGAACCTGATCCTCCCCGACCCGAGTCCGTCCAGCCCCAGCCACCCCCAGCCACCCCACAGCACTCCTTGCCAGTGGTGCCAAGAGGCCAGGCAAGAGCGATCGACCCACCGTCAGGTGAGTTCCCAGCGAGAGCCAGGACACGCCTCAGTTCGTGAGCAGGTGCTCGCCATTCCGGGCCAAGGCACTCGTGCAACCTGCCACTGCGCTCGGGCCGCGCTGGCAAACTGTGGGCCGCTGCGATCGATCGCGTTACACCAGGTCATGGGGTTTAGAAGAAAAAAATGTGTCTATTCGTTCTGCTGAATGCCAGGCACACGCATGACACACTATTCCGAGAAACGAATTTCAAACTGTCACTCTCGATGCACGAATCCACTTTTTGGTAATCGCCCCAATAAAATGACAAATTGGTTAAATATCGACATTTCCTTTTATCATGCGACAATTGCTTCTCACATTTCAATATTTCCTGTCTATTCAGAAACGCAGTCACTATTGTTTTAAGAATTGATTCTCCTCAAATGTCGATAAACGAGACTGGGACACATTAGGTGGTTCTTCACTTTGGTGCATTGCGACATTGTAAATAAACTGGAAGTGTTGACAATTGCGATCGACATTATGCGTCATAAACAATGTATGTTTAAATATTAAAGGGGGCCGCACGTTGCCGACTCAGGTCCCCTCCTATCGGCGGTTGGGCCGCGCGATTGTCAAGGTTGAGCTCCATTATTCCGTTTGCACGGGGAGAAAAAAGGCTCTGGAACCTATCCAGAATCGAGATACCTTTTCATGATTTCGCTGCGAGCAGCCTAAACTGCAGTGGTCAGCGGTGGAGTGGACGGAGGCCGCACAAATATTTTGGGATTTCTCAGGTGCGCGGAGTTGGAATTCACAGGTTCAATTCCCGGCAGAGACGATGTTTGATATGATGTTCTGTTTTGAAGTTTACGTGTCGAGTAAGGGGTAAGGAGAATATTTGGATATTGGTTGGATGCCGATACATCCATCCTACTCCTCCTTCTCCCCTTGAAATAAATATGATGGTAGTGGTGGCCGAGACCATCGCCGACGGCGTTGGGCGAAAGCATTAGCAAAATCCCACCCCTCACTCCACCAAACATTTTCAATAAATCGACCAACTTGTGGGTTTATATGAGCCTGTGGTGCGCTGAGGAGGAGGACAGGGCGCACACCAGCCACCAAACTACACCCATGAACCAGCATCAGACGTCCTCTCTCACATCCGGGAATGATACCCCGGGCAGTCCCGGGTTCGATTCCCGGCGCAGGATCTCGAAAAATGTCGATCCCGGGGTACTGGTCGTGCCCCTCGTGCATAGTGTCTAAGCACCATGAGGGCGGTTCACTATAGTTGATTGGTAAAAAAAACAATTCGACCTAATGTGAGCACATTCTCACCAAAACCCCATTATCTAATAAACAGGAGTCCACTCCGGGAATCGAACCCGGAATTCATCCAGTCTCATTCCTACAAGTAGAATCCGTTTTTGCCCAACTCCTACAAACGTGTCGATTGACTCAATTTCGATTCAACAACAGCTCGGCTGACAGTGTGCACTTCCCACGATGGGTATAGATGGCGCTGCACACTCTAGAATTCCCCGGTGCTTCCGGTGGCGTGGGGGGATGACCTCCTTCCCTTCCTTCGCCACCACCAACACTGAAAAGTTCGGTAGGTGAGCGGCCAATGAGCGGTCAGGCTAATATTCCCAGGGGCGCAGTGGCGTCTAGGTAGGCCGAGGCGAAGCGATTTGTTCGTTACGAGGCCAAAAATAAATATCAATAAGTTCAGGTAGATGTGAGGAGGTTGTAGCCGACTGCGCCTAAAACCCCATAAGGGAAAGTGATCTATGGGGTTGGCAGCTTGATCAACTTTGATCTAAAATTCAAAGAGTTCTGCGCGAGAACATCATGAATTTATGGAGAAAGTTGCTGGCGTCGCTCGAGTCGGGAGGAGTATGGATTAGCGCCACCCACATCGACCACGCTCGCCCAAATGACGTCATACTCAGATTTATAAATTTACAAGCACCTACACCTGTCACGTTCTCGAGAACAGGAAGTAGTGAGGTTCAATTCCCGTCTCAAACTTCTGGATTTTTTTCGGCCGAGAGACATTTCTCCACGCTCGCCTACTTCCGCGTAAATCCGAGAATCGAGTGTATGATGACGTCACCGACGTCAAAACTATGACGAGGAAGAAAAGAGGTCTCGAACCGACGAAACGGAGTGAAGGAATCGGATATCTGGCGGGTGAGCATCTTGGTGCTGCCCCCTGATGCCAGGCAACCACACAGTATGTCGTCTCAAACAGTCAGACTCTGTTTTATTAAACAGGGTTAAGGAAGATTTGTTGGAACTGTGTTTTGAGAGAAGAAAAAGTAGGATTCAATTTACCATTCCATTCTATTATCCAAGTTTATGGACACAAATCGCAAAGGCCGCCGAATGATCTGAATCCACAGATCGTGCGTGTGTGTGAGTGAGTGTGACCTAGCCGCCTAGACACGACCATTGCAACAATAAATGCCCCAGATTTGCCCACAAGAACGCCAACGAATAAATTATTTATCTGTTCCCAGTATATTTATAATCTAAAAGACAATCCCACACTATGTTTACGACCCACCGTGATTCCATTTGAAAATGTCCAAGCTCTTTACGAATTGGCGCGCTTTCACCTCCGGTTTCACTTCCGGCTTAACGTCATCTAAAAATGAAAATAAAAATAATAAAAAGTGAAATATGAATAAAAGAAATGGTGTGACGTTTACTAAAGTCGATGGATTCGTCCGGCAGATGGCGCCTCGTCACCGGGTGATTTTTCTGCGCTCTCGTGGACAGCGCTCGGCGCGCCACTAGCGGGAATGACGACAGATAATTTTGGGCACTTCTTCGACTTTCGGATTACCTTCTTCGGATGCGCTTTTACCGAAAGACGTAAAAAAATGCGTTCTCTCTACGGAATTTTTTTTATATCATAACTTCCTCGGCAGATGGAGTTCTTCCTTTAATATTGATGGACGCAGAAACCTGAAAGTGGGCTGCTGCCGAATTAAGACCCGAAAAAAATGTAACCTCGATCTACTTTTCTTGTAGGCTGGCCACCTGAGACCCCAATAGACAGGATTTCAATTTCCAGATTTCAGATTTCAAGTAAACATTCCCACAAATCACTTACAACTGAATTGAAATTTAATTCAACTGGTCTGGTCTCTAGATCTTTTCTACAGTTCGTTGGGAAATTGGGCAACGAAGATAATGCGCCGCAACAACACCACGCATAAGGACTTGAGTTTGTCGACGCTCCACCGAATGACCTTTCGACCTTTGAAATAGTTGTATCGACATATTGATCGTCTCGCCACCCCTTTCTGCACTCCACTCGGCGAAAAAGGGCATCTGCTTTTATTCAAACAGCAAATAAGAATTTGAATAACCTTGTCGACGGTTGAGAGCGTAACGCCTCGTTAAAAGAGGTCACAAAGGTCATTCTCCAACCCCTCCCACGAAAGCAGTTTCGCTATTGGGCCGATTCAAAAGAGGGAGTGGGTGGACCGTCTCACCGGTTTTGGTGTCGGTTTTGGCAAATAGCTAAACTAATTGACAACTAGTTCTTCATTCAATTATTTGAGGTTCCTCTCGTCACGAACGAAAAGACATCGGATCTTGGTCATCGTCCTTCAAATTTGCGGGAGTTCTCGGACCGCCGAGCCCGATTTCGGGTAAATCTCTTCTATACTCTAATTAATCGCGACACATTTCGGTTCGACAGTTCTGTCTGTCCAAGTCTTCTCAGGGGGAAACCGGTTCGATTCTGCTGGTCCTGGACACTTTAAAATCCCCAATAATTCAGAGCTGGAGAGCGTGCGAAGATCCTGTACATTCGTGGACATAGAACAGACGCACCCCACCACACCATCCGCATGTGGAGACTCCGATATGGTGTTGACAGGAGGATGCTTTCCGGGGATGTCGTCTCCTTCACCCGCCCCCCGCCCACCACCACCACATGTGCCGCCACTATCGCTGTTTGCTCACGCCTACGCCAAGATCAAAAGACCATCCCCGACCAAACACAAAAATACCATCTCGTTTATATAAATCATGGAGTCAAATATTTTCTCGATCCCATCCTTAACCAGGCTGGAAAGACGAAGAACAGCTCACCCTGGTACAAAGAGTAAGTGCTCAACAAAAACAAGTGGAAGAAAAGACAAAAATAATTCTCACTTCAGAAGTTCATGTGCTAGTTAGTCTAAAAAAATAACTAAATCACTAAAGCCACAAAATATCACAATGTTTTGCCTTCGGTCACCGGATGCATTGTGTGATTGCCAGACCACACGGGGCAGCAACTGCATACTCGCCCGTGTCACCAGAGGACAGCATCTGCAAGATCTTATCCCATCATTCCGCTCTGTCGGTTCGACACCTCTTTTCCTCCTCGCCATAGATGTGACGTCAGTGACTCTCTCGTCTGCGTCAGTGACGTCAGCACCCGCTTTCTACTCGCATTCCCCAAAGATAAAGGCGGGTGTGTGAACGTCTCTCGTTCGAAATTTTCCACAAGTCTCGGTCGGGAATTGAACCCGCGATGACGGCACCTCACTACTACTAGCTCACCTTAAGGCAGACATTGAATTATTTCTCGTTCACTTCTCCTTCAACTGGTACGAGACGCACACAAGGGGTCTCAGCAGGATTTATAATCACTACTGGAATATTTTTTAAAAAACTAAATGGATCAGAGAGTTTTTCTTATTAACCTACTTCTGGTCAGACGTCTCTGTAGTCTCACAGCCTCGAACCCCCGAAAAGGTCATGATGAAATCAAGCTTCAAAATTAAATTAGCCACATCTTTAATAACAACCATGGCGTTAGAAATTCCCAGAAGCCCCACTAAGAAAAAAAGCAGTTCCCGGTGAAATTGCTTTCCATTTTCTAAGCCGCAAACTGGATGATTAGGCGCACCATTAGACGATATGGCGAAGAAGAATGCAAGTCAGAGTCCGCAGATAGGAAGAGAGATAAGCGGGACTTGGAGTGAGGAGAGACGGAATCCGCAATCGTGGAAATCTCCGTACTCCTGATTGAAACCGATGTTGGAAAGTGTATTTTTTTAGGGGGCCTTACGAGAGACAATTAGCCAGACTACAGTAGAAACGCGGGACTATTTTGTAAATTCTGCAACGCGATCATCATACGTCATACAGACGAAAAATAAACGCTGTCGGAATTTTAATTTGTGCGGTTCACTGAGGCAGCATCGTCGTGAGAACACCCATAATTTAATATGCTAATTCTGGGGCATTCCAAATAGAATCAAGCATGAAGCGGCGCACACAACATCTAATATTATGAAACAAAGTTGGTTCAGTTCATGACTGTCCTTCGATAGCTCACCAACGGCGCAACTCAGCTCTATAAAAATTTCGCAGAATGTAGCGCAGCAAATTCTAAGGTAGCTGCAACTTATTTCGGGTGTTTATGTTGTTGCGATAATGAGATAATACTTTAATAAACATCGTAGAGTCTATCTATAGAGGCCGGGAGGAGTGCTGCAACTTGGTTTATGTCAGTTTGTTGTTGCGTTCATGAGATATGATTTTGATCAACAAAAATATCACAAAGCCAGCCGAGACGAGTTACGAATGTGAGCATATGGTGGAGGAATGACGTCACAAATTTGACTTGAGAGATGGATGATAAATTGCATCCAGACGGGGATTTGAAACCTGTTAGAATCCCATCATCCGCGGTTGATAGGCTGACAAAACACGACGATTCCGAATTTCGATATTGTCTAAGCACAGTTACCGACAAACTGAATTAAAAACCGCATCTGTCACAAACGTCATTTCCAATTTAGTTGTGTCGGAAATTCTGCGCTCGTTTGTCTCGCAACGCCATTAATCAATTCTTTCAATCTCACAGAGTGGTTGTCACTTTTAGAGGATTCTGTTATTTTGAAAAAAGTAAAAAAAAAATAATGTGATGAAAAATGGATTTTGTATAGGGGAGGTTTGGGGTGTGTACGACGATGGTCCACGGAGGATTTAAATAAGTCATGCAAAAATATGCACGATCAGCGTATGACCGCAGCGGATGACAAATGGAAACTCCGCTCTCTGTGTGTTTCACGGATGACATTTTCCCGCGATACCGCAGCTCTTGTGTGCAACTGCGCCCGTTCTAATGAATTTAGTCGTCGTTCGGCGTTCGGCCTCCTTCCTCACCACATCACCCCCACCACCACCACCACCAGTATCGCAGTCGAAGGAGAGAGCTCTAGGGGGTGGAGGGAAGTAGTGGTCTGGTGGTGAGAGCCATTTATTGCCATGGCGCAAAAATAATAAAGTGCGCCAGGCTCAGTCGCTCGGCACTTAATAATTTCGGAAAACAGTCGAGACAAACTCCGCCAGTCCGCCCCCATCATCGAAGGAGGAGGAGGAGGAGGACAGAGTGGGGGTGGGGGTGACGGAAACGTCATTAAACACTCCCCTGGCCTGGACCGACTCGACGGCGCCGAACACGACACGATCGCCATCTTGTTCGGTTGCTGCGTCTTCAGTCGACGTCATTCGTGGAGCGTCATTCCACGAATCAAAGGTGTCGTGGATTCGAACCCGTAACATCCCAAGACTGTGGTTCACGATTCAGAAGTCGGACAATCCAAGCCGAATCTAGAACAGGTCCAACGTCGGTGTTTTCATTAGCATTTAAGACACTGTGGAAGCGCTCCCCCTCGAAGGCTCGCAACCACTGACAGCACGGGTGTTTCGCGCTCAACAGTAATAAAGGCTTATCTCTGCTGATTAAGTGCCCTATTCGAAGGTCCGAGTCCTGTCCATGGACAGCACCTTCACCTTTAACCAGAACTATATCGTATTGGTAAGACGCTCGTCTCGTGAACCTGAGACTTTGTCCAAGTCACAAGACGCAACTCCCGCTCACTTTCATGAGACATTTTTATTTGACAGTCGTCATAAAAGCGTCCGTCCAGCTGACAGAGTGTATAGATGATATCTTGGAATGCTCGGAATCTTGTCTGTAGTCAATAGACAAGAGCTCTTTCCCCACACCACCACCACCTCCAGTAAGACAAAGATTTATGGAGTGGAGGGCGAAAGGAAAACAGGAGTTCCTTCAACTGTACAGTACAGGAGACATTGGTGCTTGGTGGTATGAAGATATATTAAAATATGCTATTGGCGTTTTCCT
Organism: Mycogona germanica; assembly: GCA_034698785.1. Classification (NCBI taxonomy): domain Eukaryota; kingdom Metazoa; phylum Arthropoda; class Diplopoda; order Chordeumatida; family Chordeumatidae; genus Mycogona; species Mycogona germanica. The sequence goes on from JAQGBY010001137.1 coordinate 8,684, forward strand.
TTACGGGCGAGTTGTCCTTCGCGTTTGGATGATTGTGTGCAACTAGGAGCTCGGTCAGCTCGGTCAGTTAGGTTCGATGGGACAATGGCGAGCGGCATCAATGACGGTGGCTTTCCAGCGTCGTGTCGTGTCCGCGTCGTCTCGGTCGGCGCCGGCACATAATTACCGGTGATGGCTCTCTGTGTCCCCGCCACCTGCCACCGCCACCCTCCCGGACACGGACACGCCACCAACGGGGGAGGTGGGGTTGGACCAACAATGTCTCCCTCTCCCATGGATCCACGGATCCACGGATCCACTCGCATCGGCGGCGGAGCGAATCGGAAGTCAGGCCTTCGCACATACATCGTCACAGGCGACAGAAGGCGGGTGGCGACCTCACCGGACACACGAAGGAGATTGCTCACACTCGCCCAGCATCCGGAAAATTAAAAAAACCGTAGCTCTGTTTTTCAGCAAATCATGACTTAGAACTTCAACAACTCATCGGATTAAACAAATAGGGTGATTTATAATTGCTTTTCGTGGTTATTTGGTGCGGTGAAAACGTTAAATAAAAACATGTAGATCACCAAAAAATACCAAACAGATTCGTTAGCGGGGTTTGAACCGCGGATCATCGGCACTTTTATTATTATTATTATTTGTTCTCATCATTCAACGAATCAGATTTAAGCACACGTAATTCTCAATCGCCCAAACGTAGGAGCGCGTCAATATTTCACTGGAACAATCGCTGAAAAAAAGCTGACGGTTCTCAGTCAATATTTGAACGCGCCCATCCGCATTAAGTCGTCGCCAACGTGATTATGTGGACTGACCTTCGTGAGGAGGGAATGAAATGGAATGGAGATGGAACGGAAAAAAAGGAATCTCAGCGTATCAATGTAAGCACTCGGACGCTCGACGGGAGAGCAAAGGATGCTGGGATTGCTGGATTCGGGGGGTTGTGGGGGCGGGGGGTGTTACAAACGCCGACGCTGATTGGCACAAGAAACGTCACAGCAAAAAAGGAAATCCCGCTCAAGGTCTAACGAGAAAAACGGCACATTTTATCCGACGACCGTGAGCTGGGAGGCGAGGTCAGAGGTCGCGACTAAAGAGAAAATGGCGTCGGTGTACCGTCACTGATGTGTCCACCTGAAACGTCACTGACGTTAGGGTGGCTGAAACGCGACACTTGTCTCGTCCGGGATCATTAATCTTGGTCAAAATTCGGGGGTCAGGGTGCCTATTGTCGTCAACTTCGCTACTGCCAACGGAAGGAGATGACACCGTCAGAAAAGTTTAAAAAAATTAAACTTAAAAATCATAATAGCTTTTCAGCTCGGTTAAAAAAATAGAAATGAGAAAACAAACACCAGAAAATTTAAAAAAATATATTACAGGAACTGTCCGCCGTCGAACGAGAAACAAATGGACTCCTTAAAGGACAAATAAGAAATATTTCTGTCTTTTCTGATCTCGGGAGGCCAGTTCGAATCTGGAGGCGATCGATACATAAAAAGCAATATTTTCGCTGCCCCTAGAATACCCGTAGGCAGGCAATCACTCAAAACTCGGTGGCATTGCTCAGTAGCTAGGTAATGCTTTGAAGGGCAATGCAGCATTTTCCTGTTAGGGGATTACTCTTTTCCGGGGCATGAAATGACAAACCCAATGATACATATGGTTAAAAACAAGGAACATGTCTATTTCATTAACAAAATGTAACTGTTTGACGCACTCAAATACAAATACATTCACTGTTGTGTATTTTTGTAATATTGTATCTATGATAATTTAGATGATACATTATTTGCTCTTTAATTCTATCACAAAATAATAATTGACGGACGAGTCAAGTAAAATAAATTTGGACTAATAAATGAAACGTAGGACATCCATTTATCAGAACACGATCCATTGTTCTGAAAATGGTATTGTTTCGGTGAAATTTTGGGTCGGCAATGATTTTATCAGAGAAGGCTGATGACCTTTTTAGATTTGGCCGTCGGAATGACCACACACGCCAACAAAAGAGACGAAATATTGGCCGTGGAACCCGAATTTTCTGATTTAATATCGCTTAAAACACCGTTCCCAGTTGCGCAACTGAACGCCAGCAGGTGCTGCCCGCCACAAACCCCTGCAACGCTATTGCATTTCTCGTTGGCGAACCGGGCTTGAACCAGGTCCGAGCCACAGGTTAGCCAATCGTCAGCTGAGAGCCAGCGTGAAGGCCGACGGACCTGACAATCGATATCTGGAACGAGACTCTACTAGAGTAAGGGGTGGTGGTGGGATTGAAAAATCGATAGGAAATCGATCTCGGGAGGAGGAGAAAAAGCACAATGCACCTCCCCCCCCCCACCAACACCACCTTCGTCTACTGGATCGCAGTCTCTTGGGTTGGGTGGGAAAAGGAAGTCGTCTCAATCGGAAAGGAATAAATAACACGCCAGAAAAGGTTGGTTGCGAGGATTGGTGGATGGAGGGAGGGCGGGGGATAAAAAGGGGGTTCGGGGGTGATTAAGAAAAAAGAGGAGGAGGAGGAGGAGTGGAAAAGGAGATGCTGGTGGACTGTGAAGATGAAGTCGCGAGTCAAAAGAAAATGCAGACAGAGTCGAGAATGTGAGATTCGTTTCCGAAGATATGATATTTTATTTATCATAAATATTTTTTTGTCATGTTAAGAAGAGGAAATGTAGACATCTTTTTTCGGGGCGGGGTTTAGGAAAGAGCTCGAGCGAAGAATGGGGGGGAGGGATGAAGAAAAGAAGGGTGTTTGAGGGTGAGGGGGTTAGAAGAAAAGTTGGGGTTTCAAGAAAGCTTGCTCAGAAAGGAACGTCGAACTCTATTTACAGATTATGGTTTGGAGCCATCTTACTGCAGAAGAAAAAGTGATTTCTTAGTCATAATGGCAAGCTCATATTTAATCCAAGGCTGCTCGAGCAGGGTGCGTTTAGAGATTGGAACAGGAGAGGCGAGTCAGTGCTAGGACACCAAAGTCCTGCTCGTTCAGAGGGGTGCGCTTGACTTTCAACATCATTCGGCCACGCGATCTGTAGTTGGGGAAATCGGCTGCGATCTCGAAGTCCCATTTGCCCTATACTCAAGTTAGTTGATAGTGTCGGTGGTCGGGATTTGAACAACAGTTTCGCGGTTTTATCCGCTTCCTTCTCTCAGTCCACATCCATCTTGTACGAGCCCTGACAATCCACCGCCCCCACTCCGTGTCGTCGTCATCGTCGTCGTCGTCGTCCTACGACGTCAGAGACTCGGTTGCGGTCACCATCGACTTTGGTTGTTGACTCTGGTTGCCCCTGGCAACGGTCACACACACTTTAGACACCCGAAGAGCGAGAAGAACACACACGGGAGGGTGTGCGGCGGTTACGACGACGACGACGCCCCAATCGCGAGTGCCCAATTCTTATAGCTATAGGGGACAGGACTCACCGTGAGAGGGCGCCTCGAACTTCGCCGTCCAAATCGGCTTCACCGTTTCTCAGAGAGAACCGATCCCGAATTTAAATTTGAATTCGTTTTGAGCTGCACTAACTGAGTTTACAGCTACTTCCGGACGCTACAAATTTGCATAGCCAGAGTGAAGTCTGAACAACCGCAAAATTCCCTGTCTGGAATCTAACCGTGCATCTCTTTGGCAAGCGCAACGCGGCAATGTTTAAATATTTAAGTTGAACTATTAAAAAAGAGCCAGCTTTTTCGTTGCTTCTCCCCACCCCAATTCTACCCGCACTCTGCTACAACGCCTAACCTTTTACGGTGGCCGTGCTCCCCCGGGATGAAGGGGGCGGAGGGGATAGAGTTGGGGGGCGCCGATTCTCGTCTAAAAGGCAGACAGGATGCGGATAGAGGTGGTCCGACGGCAACATCGACGCCATCTTTGACCCGAGGTCAGGACTCAGGAAGCCGGTTGAACTCCGGAAGGTGTGGCAACAACCGATCTCCGGCACATTGTGGCTCGGCGATCCCGGGTTCGATTCCGGGTTTGATGTAACGCCTGTAGTGCGGTTGACTACAGTTGATTGGAACAATAAAAAACAGCTACTCTTTTTGGACCGTTGTTGGTTGTGTTCTTCTCGTTGTGACGACACACGTACACTTTGGTGGGGTGTCTATGGGGGAAGGGGAGGGGGCTTGTTGGAAAGAAGATGGGTGAGAAAAAAATCACCCCCTTAATCCGCTCAGGCACAATTTGGAAAGACAATTTATGCGCGACTCGCGAGAGATATATGCGAGCAGTTCGTGTATCAAATCCCTCCTGAGACACACCGGATTTTATTAACTCGGAATTGGACCGAACATGTGACGTCATCAATATGTAACCAATATAATCTGAACTCAGAATTTGGGAATTCTGTTTTCGTATATCGTTTTCTGTTGCTCAGATTTCTGATTCCAAAATTTGGTCTCTCGCTTTTTTCTGCGTCTTCTTCCAATTGTTTCGTCGTTTGTGCTACAAGGAGGTCTGAGGCGGAAGTGACGTCTAGTCGTAAGCCCGGGGCGACGGAGTTCTCATAGTCTGTTTATTCGCTCGCCGAGACAGCTAAACAAAACGAATTTATCACTTTTCGTGTCGGCTTCATCTTCCTTCCACCTTATGAACTTTGATTTTTGATGACCCCAGCCACTGTTTTATTTACAGGCTCTGCCGAGTGAAAGATATTTATGGGATTCGCACATGCTAGACGAAAGACGCTCGTCGCGCCGCCTTGTGTCAGTTTCAAAATGAATGTAGAAAGATCGATTTTTTCTCAATTCAAGTACGTCGGTTCGAGACCACATTTCCTCCTCGGCAAAAGGTGTGACGTCAGCACCTTGCTCGATGTTTTCTCGTCCGACTCAATGCAGAGGTCATGGCCGGGAATTGAACCGGCGACCCGCCACCTTCAAACTGTTCTCCTGGAGACAGGCTTTCTCGAAAATTACGGATTGTAATTTGTGAATGGGTGGAACGACGTCGGACCACGAAAACCGCGATTCGGGAATTTCTTTGCCCTTCCCCCAGGACCTAACTTCCGTTCATCCATCTTGTACCCAGGACCTAACTTCCGTTCCAACAAAGAAAAGAAGAGAATGGAAAAAAAGTTTGGAGCCTCTGTTGCGGGGCTTGATGGCGCATCGCATTCATTTGAAAGTCACCGCCGCTTCCCCACATAAATAATGTGCAACCCCCGCACACTGTTCGGGCCAAATGGGACCTAGACAAGCGTCCCTTACTCGCTCTCTGAAAATAGCGCTCCTGGCGGATTCGCTCACAACTAAGAACCAGAGCCACCTCTTATAATCAACAGATCGGAGCCTCCGGAAATGGCGAAAGATGATCGCAACTCCAGCCAACACTCGTTCAATTAAAACAAAGCTGGTCTTTCCTGGCTGCCATTTGAGAGAGCTCACCAACGGCGTAACGCAGCGCCATGAAATTGACACTGGATACGTCCAACTGCTAATTCTAAGGTAATCGAACTCATTTAAGGTTATTTATGTTGTTGCGTTCATGAGATATGAATTAAACGAACGAAAATATCAGACACAGAAAGTAGTGCCACAAATTATATAATATTGCAACTTGTTTCAGGTTTTTATGTTGCTGCGTCCATGAGATATGAATTTAATAAACAAAAATACCACACTGTGGTGGCCACATAGTGGGTGAGGAAATGTTTTTTTTTGTAAACATGTGTCGCCATCTACTGGCATTTGGTGGAGGCTGAGAGGCGGGAGGTTTGAATGAGGTAGTTTGGATGTTAAAAAAAGAGCGTGGTGGTTAATGACGTCACAAAACAAAGATGATCGTTAACTTTAGAACTATCGAAAATCACGCTTTCACGTAGTGATGCGCGATAGTCGTATCCCGATAGTGATTTAAGTATCGATAGTTCTGGCGAAGCTAGGTCTTTTGATTTAACGTAATTCTATTTGTGACCCTCGCCGAAAAGGTGTGCTGGATGTGACGTGAGTGACGTTATGCGCGAGTGGGATTGTGGGATTGCTTGTGTCGGCGGAAAGCGGAAGTGCCTAGGCAAACTAAAGCCAGCTCGCTAATCTTGATTTCACATGCTTCTCCTCTCTCTCTCTCTCCGAATGTGAGGTTGACTTGACGCCACCGCGGCTACGAGACTGGTGGGGGTGGGGTGAGGTGGCGGGTGAAAATAAAGATATGGCAGAGAGCATTTGGGGGTGAGGAGGTGGAGTGGCAGTGGGTGGGCGGGAGGTGCAGGTAAATGCACATGAAAGAGAAACGACATCCGTCAAGGCATTCGTCTCGGAGACAATTTCTTGGAAAAGCAGAAGACAGTGGGGCGTGAAGAAACTGTTTCGGGGACGCGAGACGTCGTCGGTTGGACTCCAGAAACGGTGAACCGGCTCCCAACTAATTCTATAATGACCTACATGTACATCTGACCGTGTGAGACAGCATTGTGTGATTGCCTCGCCACACGGGGCAGCAGCATACTCGCATTCCCCAAAAAGAAGGCGCGCGATGGAATGTGCAGATGTCTCGGTCGGGAATCGAACCAGTGATCACTGCTACCTCACCATTTCCTATCCTATGAGCTAGTGAGAACATTTGGAAGTGAAATTCGGCAAACTCGGTTAAAATGTTGCCCATTTCTTAGCGCGACTCAAGAATGTATCATAAAAACTCCCCCATTTTTCCCTTAAGGCCCTAACCTCAAAAAACGACTTTCCCCGGAATTCCACTTTCAACAGTTAGTTCCTCATCGCAAACATTAAAACGGAAGAAGGTGTAAAATATTCATGTCCCGTGGATCGCGTTTAATGGACTCAGACACTTTGACGATCTTGCTTTAGGGGTGCAGTCAAGGAAGATGGGGTGCGTCAAAAAATAATCGTTCACATGTCGACTGATGCACAATTATACGATCACGGATCCACCCTGAAATCGGGACACCCTGTACAAACGCTGAAACTCCACCTTTTCGTTTTTCACAGAATTCAATAATTAGAGAAACGAATTGGATTTTCACTGGAACATGAAATGGTTGACCCAATTTTTTCCCCTCTCTCTTTATCTCTTCAAGAGCCCAATTTTGGATCCAAACCACGTCGCCATCATCAACACGGTGTTGCCCCCATTTTTATTTTTATTGGGTCGCGGGGGTTTACTGGATCCTCTGATCCCCCATTTCGGTGCCAATCTGGATTGGCGAAAATTGTCACCAAGATATGATCTGCACACACCTAGGTGGTGGTGGTTGGTGATTTGGGCTATGGACGTGTCGTGTGTCATTGGGGATGGGAAAGGTCATGGTGTAAGTGGTCCCCGGTGAACCTGTCACGGGAGGGAACACTCAATTCCTCCTCCTAACAAGGCTGGGGAGTTTGATGGCGATGGAATTGAGGGACAGATCGGCCATTACTGGAATCCACATTTCGCGACTGCACCACGACCTCGACCGTTAAGGGCAGATCCACCTAAACACCGCGAACAGTTGGAGAGAGAGGACTCGAGCGCGCATCTTTTGATCTAATTCTCGTTTCGATAGCTCACCAACGGCGAAACGCAGTGCCTTGATATTTACACTGGATGCAAATCCTACGGCGAACGCAACTTTTTCAGATCTTTATGTAGTTACGAGATATGAATTGAATAAACAAAAATAACATAATGACCATGAACATCGACGAGTTTTGATTATTGTGAGCACTTGTCGTGGGAATTTAAATTGTCCCACAGACTCTGGATTAAATTACTTTAAATTACACGAGGAAATGTTTTTAGACATGTGTCGCCATCTACCTGATATTAGGGGGAACTGAGAGGCGGGAGGTTTAAAGGAGATTGTAATTGAGGATAAAAGCAGGGTGTATGAATAATGGCGTCACAAAAGCAAAGATGCTTATGACCTAAGACTTCCCAATACCGTTAGTCAACTATCGACAGTTTACTATTCCTGAATGCTTTTATCCAGGGTCCTTTGACTACCTAGTAGATGTACATATACTGCAGCATGATATTTAATAATCCAAACGCGACCTAACTCGATGACAATTGCTGCTAGAACATGTCAACTGGAAGCACAATAAATGTCCAATATTTTTTAATAAGGGTGTGTTGAAGAGAGAAAGAGGAAGAGAGTGAGGTTTAGGGGATCCGCCCTTGGCGAGCGAACGTCGTAAACCACGGCTCAAACCCCATGATTCCATTCCCCCACACTTTCTGACCTCACTCCCACCACCCACCACCCACCCACCGACAGTCTTAGATCAGGTCCAACGACATGCTGCTCCTTATGGAGTGGGGGAACACACTCGTATGTGGTGGCATGCAAAAAAGAAAAAACGAAACGGACAGACAAATGTGTGTTCCCACCCCCTCCACCCACCAATGTGTCTCCCGAATGGACCAAAGACGGCGACAGCATGGGCTTAGCGAGAGAAAACTCCCAATTCCAATTGGGGTGCGGTCGAGCGAATGTCGGGGGACACACGTGGATTTCGGACAACGATTGTCTCCGGTCAACCCCACCAATCACATCTCTCTCCCTCCTCAATCCCCCCTAAAAGGTCAAGCACCCAGGGGTGGCAAATCTGGACATGGATACTCTTTCCAGATCTGACCACTAAGCCAATAAATTGTCTCATGTTTTAGAAATATTAGAAAATTTCTCTAATATTTCTAAAACTCTGTCCTCATCAATAGCACGAATTTTTCCGTTTTTGTTCAATTTCCAACAACTGTCTATACGTTTCAGTTTTATGATTTTAAGCATTTTTTTCATTTTGTGCAACCAAAATTACAAACAATATACGAGAACAGAAGAAGTGTCAAAACACCTATCAATATACTGTATTTGAAAACAAAGATAGATTCGCTGCATCGAATATATTTTTGCGACACGTCCTAGGCCAGTTGGTATTGCGACTGACTGTGGCTCATTGGTCCCGGGTTCGATTCCCGATTCCCAATCTATTTGATCCCTGGGTGCTGCTGATAAATAAATAAAAGGTAGATATAGTGCTGTAGCACCAAGAGGGGTGTGTACAGAAGATCCTGTAGTGATATCACACTACAGTGAAATAAATGGAAAAGGCAGATCTAGGGGAACACCCGATGGTTCGCCTTCTCCGCAGTACATCAAAACCTCCGCCCGGTGATTCGCTTCCCAGCACAACACCGAAATGGGGCAGCACGTGTCTCTAGAAATATCGTAACCATAAAACGCGAGTTGCCCATCGCTGGCGGTTGAATAGCGGAACGCGCCCAATGAACACGCGCTGAATAATGGCGCAACAATTAATTAACTGTACGCAAACAAAAACTGCTTTTCCGCAATCTTGTTCGACAGAAATACTGTTTGACGTGAACTGGAAAGTTAAAAATGATGCCAGATTATATACTTACGCTATGTTGAGGGGCACATTAACAATGGATCACATCAGCGTTTATCTAAATGAAAATGTCATTCTGTTTGGCGCCCCGACACGCACTAACGCGATGACGGATTTTTTTGTTGTTGTTGTTCCAATCAACTGTAGTCAACCGCACTACAGGCGTTCTGTACTCCTCCTCATGGTGCTTAAGCACTATGCGAGGGTCATGTCCAGGGCCCCGGGATCGATCGGTTATAATCGAGATCCCGCGCCGGGAATCGAACCCGGGACCGTCGAGCCAGTCAGACGTCTGGTTATCGGGGAAGAGTTTTACATGATGGATCACATCGGTGTTTAGCTAAATGAAAATGTCATTCTGTTTGGAGCACCGATACGCACAAACGCGATGACGGATTTTCATATCATTAGCAAGATTTCGCAACGTACCCGTTGACATTTTCATGGAGCCAAACGATGAACTGATCCATCATGTGTAAAGCAGACTTGACACGACCATCTCGCTGTTCCGCCGTTCGTGTCAACGCGCCCCCAATTTGTTCGATACATCGCGCGTTTGCGTTTGAAACTCACCAAAATTGCTGGCCTCGACACGGTTCCATTGGGCGAGTGCCACGACGAAAATGACAGCCGCAGCCACCAACACTTTCATGGTGCTGGCGATGATGGTCCGGCGCTGGTTGGATTGTTCGTTGCTCGTTGGATTGTCACGGAGAAAAATCCTCGGCAATTATGGCGCGTTCAATGGAGTTGGAACGCTGGAATCGCTGGATTCGAAATGTTGGGAACGCGAGAGAGCGAGAGACACGACGTTGCACACTCGACGCGCTACAGATCTCGGAATGAGTGAGGAAGGAAAGAGCTTCGTGGAGAAAAATCGTATTCTCGATGGGAGAGAGAGGATAAGGTCGTGCGGTAGGTGGCGCTGCGATTCGCGCGAAACAGGCACAATCACACTCATGAGACCCCCAACCCTCTCCAAGGCTCCAACATATTATTTTTATAAATATTTTTAGTTTTTGACTTGGGAGAAATGATCACATGTTGTGTGTGCATGTTTGAACCACAAAATCTTTCCTCGATTCAACAAGATGTGGCAAGTGTCGTGATACAAAAGATTGTTCATGGCGGACGGCCTAGCCTAGGCACACAAATAAACACAAGTCATAGCCGTGTCACCTGAGATGTCGGCATGATGTCCTTGCAATTGTGGTTCAGAAAAACGCGAACAGTATTCTTCAAAAAAATGTGCAAGTCCTTTTTTTTGTCTCAAGGCCAGCAATTTTCGTTTTCATCCCACAAACTTTTTTAATTCACCCGCAAAACTTTTTACAAATGGCGACCGGAAGTGGCAATGACGACGCTTTGAGGTTTTAAAAAAACGCAACATCCGGTATCACTATGTCGTCACTAATTAAATATTTAAAGTGAAGCGGCAATGGAAGTTAGTTTCGTGTTTGGCCGGTAGGTGACAGCAACTCACGGCAAGTCTGATCTCCACGTTATTTGTTCCATTGAGATTCGGTGAGCGTCCTCTATTGAGAGAATTCAGCAACTCGTACCGCTCCGAGCGGCGACACACATAACATTACGAAAGCCGATTTTTCTTTTTATTTGTGTCAAAGACGTTTTTTTGGTGGTGAGGATTTTTGCGAGTTGTGTCCGTTTCTCTAACGGATATTCACGCCAACGAAATTTGGTAAGTGGTCGGTGTAAAATGTTCAGCGGCAGCGATATGAGAATGCAGCGAGCGTAAGAATTCTTTAAAAATCAGTCGAAAAGATACGTGGCACACAAGTGACCCCAATAGTTCGATAGGCCTAACAATTTACGCCCTGAGGGGATTGTTCACTTTCCGCAAATGGTGTACGAAATTTTTCGCGTTGCGTTGAGCCTTCAATTCTCATCGCAAGTGCTTAATGTAAATATAATTGGTTAAACGCACCCCCATGTTAATCTACATTTAGTGGATTTGTCGAATATTGTAATGTACAACATTGCCTGAAAAATGAACGAAATTCTGTTTTATTCATTTTTTATTAGAGTGGGGATGTTTTTGTAAGTTGATTTTATCGCCAGGATTCGTGTTTCTGTTACAGCTTCTAGTTTATCGGGTTGACATTGTTTTGAAATTGCCTCTACGCTTCTAAAAACATGACGTGTACGTTCAGCACAGCTGATCAAGCAATCAGCTGTTTTTCCTTATCACTCGCCTCGGAACATCAACAGGGATATTTTATCCCGTAATCTTACTATCTGGATAATCATTTAATTGCCTTGTTTAATGCTCTTCGAATGACAAGCTCTGGGAACGCCTATTAACGCGTCAAAAATGGGGTTCATTCATGCGTTCAACATGGTCCAACCTCAGCGCATCAAATACGATTTGTTAATTGTTTCGCGAAATGCCCCGAATCGATTCAGTTGAAATTACAGACAAGGTTTTCTCATTTTTCTGAATACAGCAACCGATAAATCGCTGTGAACTAAAAGCAGGGGACCTTTCCTTTCATTCATTCGTTCAATCGGCATAAAAGCCTAACCATTTGTTTACATGTATTGTGTATTGGTTTTAGTTAGCTAGTTAAGACAGGTTCAAACGGATTAGAAAGAAAGATTAGCTGGTAAAATCTTGCATGTATTAAAAAATGAGTCGTCGTCTAATTTGAATTTCAGAAAAGGTTTTCTGATATTGTAAACTATAACAAAACAAAAACAAAGTCGATCGATGACGTCAGCCAGAAAGTTTCCTAAAAACTCCATCAAAATTAATTAATCCGGTCAAATTACGATTTAAACTATACGTGGAGATTAACTACGCGCATTATTTCGGGTTTCAAATTGATATTTGTCTAAAGATAATTTGAAGAGCAATTTTCCCGGATATGTAATACTGGCAGTAGCAATGTCGACACTCCTACGTTTCTGAAAACATTCTACAATAAATAAGAAAGTAATCCACGTTTAATACAAAACTAGACGGATCAAATAGCCTATAAATAACTTATTTTATGTTTATTGTACGGTACGTGCCTCGGCTGGCAAACCTGCATCCCATTACACCTTTGTCCACCTCCGTGCCACCTCACTGTTCGTTCGCCTAAAATCGAGTTGGTGTGGGTTGTCTGCGTGCCCGAGAGGTCTGGCCACAAGGGCAAAACGAAGTCTGATCAATATGGCGGCGTTTCCAAGCGTGCCGAGCCAATCAAAAGGTAACAGGTGAAGTTGGGCGCGATTGGGAGCTCGTCATCCAGTCAGCTGAGCCAGTACCGAAGCGACACCTGTAATAAAGTACGGGACGCGCGCGCACGTCCTCTGTGCCATCGGTCCTCCAATCAACTGAGATAATTAAGTCAATTTATTGTACGGGGCTGCATTTCCTACATGTTTCGTTGTTGTACTGCTCGAGCTGCTGCGAATGAAACGGCTGGCACGGATCAATTCGGTTGGAAAGAACAGAAAGAGCGTTTAATCGATTCGTAACTACTTCGAGGTAAAGAAATTCTGTTGTCTTGGTCGAGTTGTTTGGAAGGAATTTGTGGAGGAGGAGTTGTTGTTCTGGATCGGATGGCCATTGGTGTGTCTGTTGTTGACAAAACATATGCCAGTGTTTGATCGGCTGTTGGGGGGAGATCCAATTCTGGGGGATAGGAGTTGGTGGCAAGCTGTGAATGAGAGAGAACATTTAGTCTGATTCTTATTTATTTTTTGGTTGTTAGGATGTTGGGATTCGGTGTTTGTTCGAAGATCCGAATCATCGTTCAGCGTCTTTTATTTTTTGTTCGTGTATCGAATTCTGCTTTCTCGTTTTGAAATGGAACACACGCTACTCAGATTTCAATCCCCCCACAAAAAATTAAAATAATCTGCGAAGCGAGAATCGAAGGTCTTGGCATTTCAAATCAATTAGTCAACTCTTACTACTTCAAATTTTTTCTTCGAGATTGAGGTCGTCCAAAGTGCTTTCAGTAAGTCAGGTCGGAGTTTTATTTTTTTCGTTCTGAAATACGATTAGTGTAGAAAAATTAGTAGACCAGGTCGTAGAGATTTCGTGGGTTCACTTTTGTGAATTCGGCGGAGCTAGGCGGAAAATCGCACGATTTAAAATTATGAAGATATGAATCTTGTTTTTAACTGAATCGTCGGAATTTTGATTATTAATTTGTTAGTTTGTGTGTGTGTTTTTCAGGTTTTCGTCGTTTTCTCGAGTTTAACGGCAATCTAAAAAAAAATGGGCGACGGAGGATTCGATCCCTGCGAGTGCATTTTCTCGCACGAGTTTGCCATGCGCAGACTAATCTCGTTGGTGAGTTGTGTCGGAAAATTCATTTCCGATCTGCGTCGAACCGGAAATTCCCATCCAAGCTGCAATTCGGTTTTTTGGTGCAATGGAACCGACAGACATCGCTGAACTAGTGATGTACCTGATCTGCCAACATTCTATGGGTCCTAGAAAAACGCATCTTTAATTGCCAAATGATGACGGTTCACGTGAACTTTTCAATTTTATAACATGTTCAGATATTTTCTTACCTAACTTGATATTCCAATGCTCAAGTTTTTCATTTCATTAGACGATGTTCTGTGGTTGCTAACTGATCATATGATTTCTCTGGGATTTCCAGTTGCGCAATTCGCAGTCCTACTGCACGGACTCTGAATGCTTCAACGAATGTAAGTCCCCCGAATTTATTCTTTTATGTGGAGGAGTTCGGTCATGAAATTGGGAGAGGGAAATCAATGTGCATTTAATACTATTGTGGTTGTTTGCAGTGCCCGGACCGCAGCCCGGCGGCGGCGCCGGTGACTCGACCGGCATGATGTTCATCATGGCCTGGGTGCTCATCGCCACCGTGCTCTTCTTCATGAGACCCAACACTCTGCGCGGACGAAACGACCAGAAGCCTCCGCCCGGAAACCAGGTACAACCAACTCCTCCGGGTTTCGTCCAGTACTTGGATAAAAGGATCTGTCCTACTCACTCGTTTAATATTTACTTCATTTGCCACCGACACAGGGACCGGACGGCCAGAATCCGCCGCCGAACGCACCGATCTCTTAGACCAAAAACGGAGAGACGAGAGGAGAGAAAGGAATTGAGAAGACGTAGCCAGCAGCAGCACAACCACTTCCGTCACCACCTGGTGTTTTTCTTTGACAAGTTTCCACCCACACGCAGATTTCGGCCCACGCCCCAGCTGTCTGGCCACCAACACCTCCACCCGCCCATGCCGCCTCAAAAATAGGTGCAATTTTTATTTTTCTGGACCACCCTTTTTATTATTTTTTTTTAAAGGAAAAAGAGTGAATACGTAGATCTATACGCATTGCCCCCTACCAATTTTATTTTGACAGTATTTGCGCGCACATCTTCTCGAATGTGATGTGATTACCCTCCCCCTGTTATTCTCCAGAAACGATCGACGTTTATTGGTGACGTCACCAATCAGATCAATCGTTTTTCCCTTTCCTGACCTCAACCCCAACCCCTGTTCCAGTGCGCCACGCTCTAGCACTCCATTTTATTTTTTTGTTCGATGATATTAAATTTTTATCATTTGTTGTTGACATGCAAGATTTTATCTCAAGATTTCTAAAATTACCTTTGAGTTTTTTTTGTGACTCCCAGATGTTAGCATAGCTTAATTTTTGGGAGTTCGTACTTTCTCGAGAAATGTCTTTAGACGATGTTTCACGTTTTGTTTCTTGGATACGCAGGTTTATAATCTTTTATCACACTTAGGGGCCCCCCGAACGAATTGACATTGTATGTATGACTCCAATCGTGAAGATGGGACTTGATTTTGGTCCAAAGACAACGCTCGATTGCTTTTGAGAGGCTCTTTTGTTTTTCTGTTCTATTATTGTTTTCTGATGTGGAGGCTGTCTGTCGACTTGGGAGACGCTACACAATAACTGCAATAAATATGATGTAGCCACGTTAGCGAGACATTCTGTTTTGATAAGTTTGTTATTTAGTTTCGTAGTAAATTTGGGGAAAAGAGCGGACTGTCAAACTACTTTTGTTGTTGATGTTTTCGCGCCGCTGTTTTCCCCATTTTCATATCAATTGAGCCGCCGCCGCCGCGACGTCTGGCGGCCGACATTTCAAATAGTTAAAAATATAAATGAAAATCTTTTTTGTAAAATCTTTGCATAATAAATTCCACAATTGATTCCGATAATCTGAGAGTTTATGTAAATAAGGTTTAGTGTTTTTTTTATTTACAAATTGTTCTAATCGTGCGTGTAATGGTTCGTTTCGTGACTGGCGACAACTTATCTTTAGAGCAGCATCAGTTGGCGTTGTTGTTACTTTGTATTTAAAAGAAAATTCACGTGTGTCCAGTGTTGCTTTAAGGACGAGATGTCGTTTAACACTTGCACATTTTTCTCGTCTTTTTTTCTAATTCCTTTTTAGGATAAGTAAATTGTGAATCTGACGTTTAAAGAAATGTAAAATCTGATTTTACTTGAGATCTGAAAATTCAGTCCAGGTTTCAACAATATTTTAAAAACTTAATACCTGATTAAAAATCCATTTTCAAACCGCATGCTCGTCAGATTTATTTTCAATACCTAACATAATATCGAAACCTTTTGAATGACGTTTAAAAAATAAATTTGAGCATGACAAAATGACATTTCGTAAAAGTAGTGGATGTATTTTTGTTGTTCCAGTTTCTATTTTGTAAAATCTATTTATTCTTACTGCTTTTAATAAAAACAATACTCTGTCTAAATTTACAAAAAACCATCATTTCATTTGTTGACAAATGTCTCCGACTTTTAACTGAATAAGTGCGAACGATTTTTTGGCGAACCCATATATCATTGTTACATTGACCGAACATGATTGAGCAGGTTGCGTTGAGACATTCAACAAAATCGGTTTGTCTGTGCTTAAAAGAAATTACTGCTCGTGCTCGAATGGCGATTTCAACATCTCAATTGTGCTAAAAAAAATTCAGTTTTTGAGAGTGTGCGTTCAACTTTTAATAAGTTTAGACCACACGATCTCATAAGACAATTTGCCCCATCTCAAGCGAAATTTCTCACAAACAAATTGCAGGTGTATGGAAGTCGGAAAATAAAAGACACAAACTATTTGCTCAAATATTGGAGTGTTAGGTAGTCACATTTAATTGTAATTAAAAATGGCACCATGTCTCAATGGTGGGGTCTCATGTCTCAATGGTACACTATGTGAACGTCAAAACTCACAGAAATAAAAAACTACATTCCTCGACGATGTGAAAATTTTAAAAAATGAGCGAATCGGCAAATTTCTTTTACATAATTTGTTTTTGTTTTTTGCAAATTCCTGTCGTGGTTTTAGCGAGTGCGAGAGACCAGATGTGATTGTGATGTGATAGATTACCCCACACATGGATATTAAATATTGAGATCAATAGATATCGCTTCATTTTTTTAAAAACTCGCGTGTACGAGAAAAAAATATAACTGGCTCTGGTGAATTTGACGAAACAAGTGCTCCAAAAGTATGGCAAAGGTGAAAGAGGATTTTCGCGACTTGTCTTTTCATAATCGTGAGAAACGTCTTCGAAATTGTAAAGTTTTCGAAACCACTTGTCCTGGGGGAGATGATAAAAATCGGGATCTAGCCAGGTGTCCTGCAGCAATGTAAATTTACCGACGTTAGCCGCCGACTGAAAACAGACGAGAGCCGACATCTCCCGACGAGCGAGTCCGCCCTTTTCCTTGACACCGGTCTCGGAAACCTGTCAACTAGCTGGACTCGGAGGCGGCGTACTTACGGATCTTGTCGATCGTCTCCTTCATCTTGCTGTTGTACGATCCGACCGCGTCCGGCAGGTTCTCAAAAGGAATGTGCTCGCTGACGCCCACTGCGAACTTCTCGGGTGGAGGCAAGTTGTAGGCGCTGGCCGTGATCAGCGATGGCGAGCCCAGGCACACCGACTTGGACAGGCTGGTGGGCAGCACCTGCGGTGTGGAGACTGCAGTGGGCGATGCGCTGCCGGATGGTGTCGGAGAGCTGGGTGCAGCTGCTGCTACTGAACCGGTAGTCTCCGCTGTTTCTCTCTCCTTGGTTGGGGGCGTGGTCGACTCTGTTGTCGTCTTGGCGTCATCGTCCGACGTGCCAGATGCCGGATCGGGGGTCGGAGTAGCTGCCGAATCTGCCGAAGCGATTGCAGGATCGGTTGCCGGTTCGGATAGCGGAGCGCTTGCTGGATTTTCCGGAGAAACTGCAGCAGCGGGTGCCGGAGCGGCTGCCTCTGGGTCGGGTGCCGGGACGGGAGGCGAGGGTGCAGCCGAGCTGTGCTCGCTGGGCACAAACTGACAGTCATCGTCAAAGTCGTCCACACCCGGGGGACTGATCGCTTCTGTTCAAACAACAAAAACAATTGGTATTTGTTTAAAAACCTAAAAAACATGCTTTTTTAAATTTTATCTACATTTTATCAAAATGGCGATTTATTTTCAAAGCCATTTCACACCTACCCTCGTTATTTTCTACTTCCATGTCAACCAGCACCTCCTCCACTTCAGTCACCTTCGGGCGCTTGGCGGCGCTGGGCAACTGTAACGACTTCTTTCGCTTGTACGTCGATCGAGTCTGAAAACATGCGAGGCAAGTCGTTAGCCTTCATGATTAGAAGCAGGTGCAAAAAAATACTGAAAGTAAAAAAAAAGGTTTCTCGGTTGCTTACGAATACCTTAATGGATTTCTCCAGATGAGACTTCATGTCGTGCTCTTGCATAGGTGGAAATCCATATTTCTTGAAATTCTAAAATCAAAAATCAATTAGATAAATTCAAGGAATGGAATTCTTCGGTGATTATGTCGAGGCACGAGGACGTCAAAGCGCCCTTAAAGATGCCATATTTTGTTACGGGCGAGCCTCCATGTCAATGTTCAATGCACTTTTAACCTTGGTGGCTGCGATTACGGAAATCGGCACTCTTAAATACTTACGTCGATGACTCCGTGAGGTAGCTTGATGTTGAAGCCGGGATATTCGACGAGCAGCGACGGATCGTACTGGACTGCTCCGAACATGAAAGATGGAAAGAAGCAAAGTTAAACTAATTGTATAAAATAACAAGAGGCGATCAAATAAAAAAGACTAGGCTTGTTTAATCGATCAGTGGCGAAATATTTTATCCTTCAATTTTTCTAATATAAATTACTGCAGATTATGGTTAACTCGAAAATAGTGTTCGGAATTTGGAGAACAATAGAGCGAGTTATTGTTTGAACTGACTTCTGGTGCTGTCACGAAGAACTTCCACCTCCCCATCGTCGGCTGGTTCAGCGATTTCTACAAAAAAAATAGAAGATAAGAAAGTATGTCTCATGTATTTATTATCATGGTGAACTAGTCTAATATAATAAAACACAGTTCCACAAATCACGAGAATTTGTTGGTTACGAAGGGCGTTCAGAAATGTTAACAAAAACGGAAATAACACGAGGCAATGCCAAAAATGAATACGCGCCTCTCATGTTTACAATGACGGCACCAGACATTTGCGCTCGACAACAGAAGTTCAAATGAGCAGCCATTTGTAATTTTTCTACGGAAATGTTGATACTTTATGTATGAACATGTTATACTGTTTGTTACGTTATCACAGGTCGCATAAGATATTTGAAAATAGGCCTACGCGTAATTTTTAAATTTCCAATCACAGGCATTCTGTATCTCATGGTGCTTAGGCACTATGCGAGGGGCACGACCAGGTGGTGTAATGGTTAACGTGTCGGGGCTGTTGCGGGTTCGACTTCAGACTGAGAACCTCGGAATTTTTCGGGCGAGAGAAATTTCTACGCACGCCTTCCTTCGGAATGGAAGTAAAGCCGTGCCTGTACGATGTCAGGTACACGTTAAAGATCCCTACCTAGGTAGCTTATACTAAGCCTGGGTAGTCATTATCTCACCTTTTCCTTCAGAGTCGTACATGGTGAGTCCAGAGCTGGACACTTCGGCCTCCATCAGCCATCCGGGCGGATAACCCAGTCGCCGCATCTTGTAGATGAAAAAGGGAACGTCGTATCGACTGTAGCCCAAAGCCCTGCGTAGTTCGTCGCTAAATCGAAACCAGGAAATAAACATGATACATATTCGAACCAATGATTATATAATTGAACACGAGACATCCTTGTCTACGCCATCGCAGGTACCTCAATTTTCCGGGCTTGTATTTAGAAAACTTGGGGTCGTCGCCGAAATCCTCGTGGTAGCGACCGGAGCTACAAGAAGGGATAATTATATTAGACATGAGACGTAGTTTCAATACCGGCGCCTACCCAAAGTATTATTAATTATTAAATTATCTACAGTTTGCCGGTCGGATCGTCTCTTTGGTCCAGGTAGTTGGCATTCTCACCTCTGCTGCTGGCCGCCCGACTTGATCATGAACTCGTTTCGGTTGCTGGTGATCTTGGCCTGGTCCCTTGGCTGGGGGCACTCCATCAGCATGTGATCGCCCAAGCAGTTCCAACATGAATTCCGCGGTCGCGCGCTGAAAATAAAAGCGAGATAGGTGGTGCTGTAGTCGCATTCACCGCCACATGGACACGCACGATTGAGCCTGGCGACCGATCGTCACGCTACCTGGGGGCTTTCTTTAGATCCTCCTCGCTGTTGGCGGCAACATCTTCAGCCAGGACGTCGGAAAATTCGCGTATGTATCTGGCCGGTCAGTAAAGGTTAAAAATTGGCAAAAAGTTCAACAATCTTTAAATTTTGGGCAACTTTTATTCGAATTTTCGTAAAGTATTCGTTCAGATTTAGTGTAGGACGAGTACATTATTGTGATAATATCCTGAATGTTTGACTGAACTTTGAAACGCGACGTCGAACACTTGTCTGGATAATATTTAAATTCTATTGATATCTGAAATGTACTTAAGATGATTGGAAGCTTGATTTTTAAAAGGCATGGATAGAACTTTTTCTGTGAACATATAAGATTGAAACCATTAAATCTAAACTTTTTAATGGGTAACGATATATTGGATGCGACTGTCCGTGATCAAGTAATCAAGCAAGTCATAGCAAAGGATACGAAGGCACCCGCCAGGTGTCACCGCGCTTCTCGCCTGTCGGCTCTTCGACCTGTCCGCTCTTGTCCTCGCAGAAGCTCACATCTCCGTTGCATGAGTTCTGTACAATGCATAGAAAAGAAACTATTTAAGTGGAACACTTCTCTAAATCGGCTAACTGGAGTTGCCCTGGCCAACGACTATTACCTGTCGACTGCTCTTTTTAGGACGGTCGATCATTTCACGGACTAAAGTCTTCATCTTTTCCCCGTATTTCCTGTCAAAACAAATGGCGTAAATGAAATAAATGGATTTCACGGATTTATGTTTTATGTTCGGATTAACATTTATGTTGTTGTGCCGGAGCACATGTCTATCGCCATATTGGTTTTGCGTCCAGCATTCCACTCGTTCATTCTCATATTCGAACTTTTTTGGCTTATTTACATCTTATTTTGGAGTGTCAATATAATTACGATGATCTGATATCATAAAATAATTGTGTTTTTCGTTCTAGTTCTATGCAGGGTGCAAATAGCATGACATTCTCAAGATCAATTCCCTGGAATAAGAAATACTACTTTACTCTGTCAGAGATTCCTCGGAGAACCTCACTTCCACGGTCACGGAATTTTTGCACTCAACCAGGACGCTAGTTTAAAAAATAAGAATTAAAAATATTAACAAGGATAAGATTTGAATTGGTAAATACTGAAAACGAGGCAACGGATAGGAAGATAATTACCATTTCCGTGACTTTAATTTGCGGATTTCCGCGCTTAACCTTTTATGTATGAAACAATAGTTAAGGAAACAAATACTCATATAAAAATCTATCTAAATAGCATTTAGAGTTGAAAAAGGATATTCTTCGCCAGGAGTGTCTGCATCTCCAGTATTAGGGGACAATCGTCACACGGACAGGCGGGGCTTACACCCCGTCCCACCTCCTCCACGTCCGACTCTCCGGCATCCGACACCTCGTTGGTCGACTGCTGTTGGACGTCCTCGCCGTTGGACGACGGTCCGGCAACACTGCCGCCGTTGGCCGCCTCCGAGTCGTCCAGGATCTCGATGTCCGAGTCGGATTTACCGGAGGAGGTGACCACACCATCGGCTACCACCACTCGAATACCGGATTCGCCGTCGTCTGACTGACAACCCTCATCGTTAGACGAACTTCCGGTCTCGTCCAGCACGATCAGGTCGTCCGTGATGGCGATGTCTGGTTCGACGGTCGGGCTGGAGGTGGCCGTCGGAATGAACTTGGCGCGGGCTCGGACTCCACCGCCACCTGCGACCACGACTTCCGGTACGTCCGAATCTGGCTCCTTTTGGCTAGAATCGTCTTCGCTGCCAGTTTGCAGACAACCGGCTTCGTCCACAGTCTCGAAAGACAGATTATCGGCATCGCCCAGTTCCTCCTCCATTAATATCGTTATTAAGCAAGACGAATAAAACAATAAATAAATGAAGCAACGTATTCCTAAGTTGGAGGCTGAGGGGGAAAATCCCCTGCTAGGCCTAGGTTGGTCAACACAGAACTCGAGTTAACAAGCCAAATTAATCATAATGACGGTTAGTGTTCCGTGTAAAACTTGAAAATGAGACAGTCCCGGATCTTGTATAGATTACCTGTCCCGTTTCCATCAATCCAATATTACGAAAACAATCGATTTTCGGATAAAAACTTGAGCGCAAAAACCTCGTTTCAAATTTCACAAGTCGGCCATTTTGATTTTTAGCGACAACACCGGAACCGGAAGTTAGATATCATTTGGCATCACCAAGAAATTATTGTATCTCATTTCTGATTAATTTAAAATATCATATGGTCTAATATTGCAGACACCTAACTTTTACCACCTAAACGATTTTTTCCTTAAAAAATAGAAAATTTCAAGAGTAACGCTAAGGCTTTATTTCCATTAGAAAAAAATTATTTTCTATTTAATAACGAGCTGTAAGAATAGAGAGACGAAAGGAACAGTTTCGGTTAGAATATTTACCTATTACCTCGCTAAACAAACAATATTTGCTTTTCAATTTCTTGAAACAGAGTATATGTGTAGTTATGTTTTATTAAAATATTGTATTTTGAAAAATAAAACTTTGGGTTACCCTATTGAACACCCCGATATTAGTTCTAGGCGTTCGTCGCTCTACCATGTCTTAGGTGGCTGCATTCGCTTGGTTCTCCGTGCAGGAAGTGGACGTGCTCCCGTAGCTCTGAAACTCTTTACGCTTTTTTACAAAGATGGGTCCCAAGCCGCAAAAGACTCCTGGAGGTTCGTAAATAAATATGAAATTTCTTGATCTGAAAACTCGTAAAAATGGTTGGAACATATCGTCCTATGCTGCCCAATTAGTATCTTATTTATTTGCGGCCACCAACCATATATTTCTCACTACATAGTGGCCTCGCCATCCCCTCTTGTCGGCGACTCGAGTTAGGCCTAGAGGCCATGTTGGCCACGCGCGACGTGGGCACGATGTCCATTGCTTCTCGTGCGACTCATGTCTGTCGCGAGCGATGGACTGGTTAATATTATAATCTATTATTAAAACTATTATAACCTATTTGCACGTGATTGTGTGTCCGTAAACCAGGACTAGGCAGAGGTAACTACCACGATTCCCTACCATAGGCCCCTAGGTTTGGCGCCCGTAGGCCTAAAATTGCCAAAAAAGTTATAAGATGTATCCACCCCTCTACTATCAATTAAAGGATAACAAGAATTCGTTTTATTTATAGGAAAGTTATCTTCTAAGTAATTCAGGTTGTGGTTTTAATTTTTACCAAATGTGTTTTAATTGTTATGTAATTATCGCATTTCGGCGGAGGCCACATGGTCAGTTTCTTGACTAGAGGTTTGATTGGTTTGACTCGTTTGTGGTCGTCGAAGGAGCTAATGCTGTATTCATAATTGAAGCGCTGGTTCAGACGAACCAGGTAGTTTCTTTACAACACATTTAAAGTCATGGCTAACGAGGATGACCCGCTTTATTAAATGTGGCAGTCAATTTCAAGTCTGAAGTCAAGTCATTACAATTACAATATATACCCACATGGGGGAACAATTACAATATGTAGCCACAAGCAGCCCCCAAGAGAGGGGCCTATGGCGGGGGTCGAACGACCAGTGGTATCTGAGCTATTTGTTAAGGAGGTCCAGAACTAGAACTAGAACCACCCAGGAGGCGACCTGATAATTTTGCCTAG
>JAQGBY010001138.1:0-32290 GCA_034698785.1 Mycogona germanica
TATGCGATTTCATTGAGCCGTTCGGCAAAAAGTCTCTGGAAACGAAAATCCAATTCTTAGTTTTATAATATAGGATTACACAAACAAAAAGAAATTCCCAGCACGTCATATCCATCCGTATATATACATAATACGCGTAGATCAAATGGGCGAACATTTATTATTCTACATTACGACAACATGTTTGTACAACAAACAGAAAGTTTGAACCATGGACATCACACGTATGTGAGAACTAAACTTTGGACACGTTTTTTGTAGACGATTTGAAATGGTCTGTTCAGAAAGAATTAGACCATTGGTCGGTGATTCTAATTGGTTCTCTTGGGACAGATGGACATGGGGAATGTGATGAATGTCACAAGAGGGAAATGCTCGTACTTGTTGATGTCGAGGCGGAAACACAGGTGTTGGACATCATTCCCAAAAACGCTTTGCTCTCGAATAAGTGAAATTATAAATTGAGTCCAATACTGAATACTGAGATACGGCTAATTAATTATCAGCTATTTCTGCACTAAAACCATGCGTAAAATGAACGGCTAAAGCGCATCAAAGATTACTCGCCGCAAAATGTATTAATGAATTCAGTTGCAGACTCACAGATTTTCTTCAGTGAAAGTGAATTAAATAAAAAAATATATATATGAAGACTTTTTCATTCGCATAATTTACATTTTGATTTTTGAAAAGCGTTTGAAAAGCAAGAGTGATTTCTAAAAATTAAAATTCTGTACTTTTGTTAACAGAATCGTTACGTTCACCTACAATAACATGAGAGTTTGGAAGAGGGAAGTTTGAACTACCAGCTTCTTTCCTGGACCTCCTTCTTCTAGCGTTTATTTGATATTTTAAAATAATGTTTCACTTGTCAAGTGCATTCATTAAATTACTTGTCATTTGGACATGTCGTCCAATTTTGAAGATTTTTTAAAATTGCGCTTCGCGCAGATTTATTAAATTGTTAAGGTAAATTTTGCACATAAAATTATCACTTGCAGTTTACCGAACGCAAAAATTAATAAGGTCTGAAAGTTAGATTTAAAAAAAAAAAATTTGAGCTTGGCGGAATTTCATTTTGTCATTTTTCCTATTACGTTTCGAAAATTGTACACTTCGGGCGCATTCTCTAGAAAACATGAACATTTCAAGAAATTTTGGTTGAATTCAGGTTTGATAGGACATCAACGCGCCAGAATCTAAATTTCTTCAAGAGCAAAGTAAAATGTACAGAGGCCCACTTGCTGCTACTTGGTTCGAAACGTGAGGTGCGGCTGCTATGCAAAACAATCATCAACCACAATGGATCCCGACTGTTTAAACTGTAAACAAAAAATATCATTTTCCCTTAGTCAGAAGTGTTCTTCTGAAGGCGCATGGGCGTCTCCTGTTCAGCGCCTTGTGGCAATGTATTGATGTAGAACTAAGCGCGGCAATGAAACCACTAAGTCGATGACGATCGAGATTTAAGTTGCTGGAGAATACGGTTAATTTTCTTCGAGAATCGGCGAATGAAATATATAGATTGGCAAGTCAGTGTGGATTTCAGTTTCATTGTTATTTGTAAGGACCGTAAATCGTTCACTGGCCCGCAGAAAGGATGAACCGGTTTTTTAAAAAATCCTATTGTGTCCCGAATCCAACAGAAGTTTCTTTCCCAGGGTAGTCCTTTTCACCAACCATATTGGTCGAATTTCATTTCAAAATTAAGAAATGTACGTTGCAGTTCTTAATCAATTTCTAAATGAATCGATAACATGGAGCATGAAATTAATTTTTTTAAGGACTGAGTGCGGCGCTTGCAGTATCTCATCCGGTATTATAATTTTGGGCGTGGTTTTTGGTGCTCTCAATTGCGGGAAACTAACAGAATTATCATCCTTTTTCTTTTACACCAAGAATTAATAATAAAAATGGGAAAATATAACATTTGTTTAAAAGTTTATGTAAGAAAGATATGTTTTCTCCTGCTTGGAGAATTTAGCGAGACGTCACAGTACTTGGATGCTTTTGGAAAATTAGTGAAATAGTAATTGAGGCGCCATCATGGCTTCGACATTAACTCATAAAGGAACACCGCATTTGGTTAATTGCCATGTTGTCCTATTTAAAATGAGAACTAATGTATAGGGGGTCCTCATTTTGATTCATTTTTTGTAACAATTTTAAATCGCTTTGATATTGAGCCGACTTTGACTACTAACGCACGCAACTATTCTGTAATTGTAATTGCAATTTACCATTTGCTCAACGGAATGTAATTTTGTTTGGGCCCAACGAGCACATGCGAGGATCTGCTTCAAATGTCCACGTTCGAGTTCAAATGTAAACTCACGCATGTGTTTGACCAAAACAAAATGTCATTTCGATGGAGCAAAACGTAAAATGTCCTCTGACACAAAATGATGCTTAACTCTGAAATGTTAAGGAAGTGGCAGCGCCCCGCTGCGTCTGAAACTTGAACCACAGGTCAGTTCAAACTGACCCTGAACCCATAACTGGTGGTGGCGCCGCGCCACGGCCACACAACACCTAGAGTTAGACGACATCACGTACTTGGGTCGATGACCGAATCGCGCGTGATCCAATGGCCCAGCTTCGTGGATTTCCGCCTGACCAAGATGAAACACGCGAGGTCAAGTCCGTCAAGATGAAAAACAAAATCGCGAGCATGGGACAAGGGCCGGAAAAATGATATGTTTTCCTCTAATTTTCTCTCATTCATTTGCTACTCGGCAATGTCACTGAAAAGTCATTGTGTCTCGGAAATTGCAAATTTGACATCGGAGGAATTACAAATTTGTAATTGAATATATTGTAATTGAATGCGAATGAAAAGTGGGATTAAACAATCTGATTTCACCTCGAGACGATTATTAATCTACAACTGTATCGTGAAATGATGTCGCTTAGAATGAATGATACAACAAAATTATCTTCAAAAATGCTTCTGTTGAAGGCATTTCTGCTACCATCCATGTTAAAGTGCTTGGTGGAGGAATAAGTCAATAGCTTGGCTCCATCTATGGGCTGATGGCGGAACTTCTCTGCTTTTCGTCCATCGATATTTCAACAAAAGAGTAATCTTAATTTTTCCTGAAGATCAGATATAAACGTTGTTGCCGAAAACGGGTGGGAAATTAAAATATATATATATATATATATTCACCAGGTCTGGCAAAAAATAAATACACGCGGCAGCACTAATAAAGAAATAGTTTTGGATTTTATTTTTTGGGCCTAGAGCGAGCAATTGGGATAAATGATTTTTTTAAATGTAGTTTGATCTTTTCTCTACACAGTCAATTTGGTCTGACAATTTTTGAAAAAGTTATAGGTGAGCTGTGAATTTTTCCCGAACCTCTGTTTCCAATGTAATGTTATGGAAAAAAATAGACATTTTATTTTATCCTCCAACTGATTCGCGGCTTAACATCGGTTATCATTTAATGCAACTTAATTCAGACTCCTAGAATTATTGAAACTGCACATGACAACGTTGTGTCGGTTAACAAAATAAAGCATTTCTCATTTTTATTTTTTAATTCGGTCGACATAAACAACTTAATTTTGAGTTTGACTTTTTTAAAAGTGCGCATGCAGTGCATTGCCACGCTTATACTAATGCGACTCTACTGAAACTTGGCGCGCCACCTGGTGCTTTGCGATTGTACAACTAATTTGTTTATTAGGTAATTATAACACTCTTTATTGGTGCTGCAGTGCTTTGAAGAATGTCAAAACAACTACAGGAGAGAGGGAGGTGAGAAAGGGTAAATGTCGAGTGGGAATGAAATATTAATAGAAGATGATTTGTGTTCAGGACAAAGAAGGTGTTGTTGACTTAACTTCCGCTCGGAAATTCCAATGTATAAGAATAAATACGGCCCAGGTCAACAAGGCTCCATCGGCGAACAATGATATCCTACAGGGCCCACCGATCGAGGACATTTTATCTGTTCGAAAAATAGCTTGCTTGGTGGCAACCCAGTGAAACTGCAAATTGGCTTGAATTTGATAAGCTGGTTGGTTTCTGAAGACGATCGTCTGGTTTTCTTTAACAAATCGTACATTCAAATTGCTTTTTATTCGCTCGATCTATGCGTGCGTATTTGTATCAATGCATTAACGATTGTCCCGAAAATTATCGACAAATTAAAATTGAGAATTAATGTATTTTATGACAAAAGCCACAGTTGCAAATCGTGCGATCGATTGCTTCCGCTCTGCCCAATGGCCACTCAACCCAACACTGCGAAGTTCTGAGTTGAATTGAATCGGTGCCACAAGAAAAAAATTAT
Organism: Mycogona germanica; assembly: GCA_034698785.1. Taxonomy (NCBI): domain Eukaryota; kingdom Metazoa; phylum Arthropoda; class Diplopoda; order Chordeumatida; family Chordeumatidae; genus Mycogona; species Mycogona germanica. Next base: position 4,302 of record JAQGBY010001138.1, read on the forward strand.
TCTCCAGAAAACAATCTTTTTGCAAATGTAGAAAATCTAACTTCGTCAATTATAAATCGAGATTGTTCGTGTATATCAAAATGTCAAGCAACTGCTATGGCCATTTAAAACCAATTTATTTTTTCCCCTTTCTTGCAATCTAGATTTTGAGCATCGTGATATATATTTCACAAACATATCTCGTAGTTGATGTATTCTGCGTGTGTCTTGTTATTTGTTTACGAGAGGGGAGAGAGATGAAACGTTCACCCCGCCCGCAGACCGGACCACACCTCTCTCGCTCTCTCCATCTTACATACAGTCGCCGTGACCACAAGTCAGCGCCAGTCTTAATCGAACTGACGCACGAACTAATCGTTTTCTGCGTGGCACCGACATTTATGGTCCAAAGACCCACCGACTCCATCTATACTGAAATGCCCTATAATGAAAAACCCTGTTCATTGTAGAAAATTACACCCAAGAAACCTAAACCTAACCTTTAGTCAATAACTTGGAAATACCACGCGTGAACGGGGCAGCAATCGTGCATCCTAATTCTGCTAATCCTGTGACGTTTTCGAAAGACAAAAAGGCACATGGAGCAAGAGTTCGATCATTTTGTCGCGTGTTTCGCAAATTCTTCGTTTCTTTTAATTTTTTGTGTCTTACCGAGTCTTGCCAACTCGGACGTCGTCATTTCCCCCAGTCGTGTCCTGGGTTTTGCCCTCTCTTTATTTCATTCTTCTCTGTTGATTTTTCCCCTCATCGAAATGGAATAACCCCCCAATAATTCAGAAAAAAGGTGACCAGCTGCTCTATTCAGTTTGTTGGTGGTGGTGGGGGGAGGGTCTCACCAGGAAATACGAAAACCATGTCTCTGGTCATTGTCATAAAGTGTAGCCGCGGTTTTGCTTTGCAGGCGTCACGTTTATATAAGTTGCAATGGTTCTCAGTTAGTTGTCCTTATCGAATAATAGTGTTGTCTATTATTTTATTTGAGAGTTTCGTCCGGTGCTGCCCCGGAGACAACCCCTATTTCATTATGAATTCGTTATGAATATTTTATTTTGTCACGTTTATAATGGATCGGAACGATCAGCGAGAGCCATTTCCACCATGGGGCGATTTACTTCAGGGAAATAAGCCCAGGGTACAGTGATCGTTGTTGTGCGTGATGTTCAGGTTAGGGGGCGCTACTACTCAGACGGCGCTAGTGTCTGGTTGAGTCACTCCTTAATACGGAATAGGTATGTGCATGTGCTTATATTGAAAATATTGAAATTGAATATTGAAAACCACAGAAATTGAATTTAAACTGAATTGAAAACCACTGTTTTACGCAGTAACAATTGAGAATAAAATACTAGATATAATGAATATTTCAATTGTGTTGCTCACTAGATGGCGCTAGAGCAAATAGTGGTTTTAAGCGTTTTAGACCGAAACGCGAACTTTTTGACAAACGTTATAATTAAGGCCACACAGTATGAACAGAAAGTGAAGAGAAGCGTTTCTTTTTTACTATCTTTGTGAGCCAACATCATTCAAAACAGCTGTTCAGAGGACGATAATTAACTCATCCGCGGTATGACATGTGTCCAGTTTTCTGAAATTGCCATGGCAGATTCGTTACAACCCAAAATCTACGTGATGAAGCGCGAAGACCGAAAAAAAAGTTATTAAATAGACGTCAAAATTGCATAATGGAATGGAATGCAAATTTCAGAAATTTGTAACGGTTCGGCTCCGAGCACGTACGGAAAGGATCAAAAATATTAAAGCTGTCTTTTTTAAATAATTTTTTTAATGCATCGCGATGACTTTTTCTGCACCATTCAATTATGGTAGCAAAATCTCAAGTTAAGAAATGAGTTGCTGGTGAAAACGTCGTCCGGAAGTGGAAGTGGCGCGACTTTTTTCGACTGGGCTTCCGTGTAGACATTTTTACTTTTTTTGAGTCTAACCTAGCTAAGAAAATGAATTCAAATACAAGGCGATCAAAAAGTTCTCAAAGAAATGTCATAATTATGAATATAAATCTTTAATTGGTTGGATTGAATTGAAATAACTGAACGGCTGTTATAAAAAAAAATTGTGATACGTTTAATTTTGTCGGTTGCCTTGAAATAAGCTCAATTGAAAGGCAGGTTTCCTTAGTGTTTAATTGCCTTTTGTTCTAAACATATAAAGCGATGCGTGATTGGTTGCTTCAATATTCTTGATAAGAAAATCAAATTTCATTTATTTTCAAAATTCAGAAAAGATGTTGTTTCGTTGATTGAATTTTCGATTGAGTTGAAAAATAAAGTTGCTCCTCTTCAAGCTTCAGAAAAGATGTTGTTTCGTTGATTGAATTTTCGATTGAGTTGAAAAATAAAGTTGCTCCTCTTCAAGCATGCAACTTCGCAGATTACAATTATCATTTAAATAAATATTTTGGTTGAACAGTTCTATAAATTTATTTATAGATAAAGCCGTTGAAACAAATTTTGCTTTAAGAAAGCATTTTTGCAAAAGGGTCGGCACTGGTGAATTTCCGCGAATTTCCAAAACGCGCTTTTCCAAAAGTAATAGTGCAATAAATTGTATTTTTCGAAAATTACGTTCTCAACATTCCTTCCACAAAAAGACTTGACTCTTGTAACAGATTATAAAGGAAAATCTACAAAATAAAAATGCAGCCGATGTTTTTGCGTTTTACTTGTCGAATTTATTATTACAAATTTTCTTAAAGTTTGAAGTTCTGTGGTTGACAACAAAATAAACGTAAAACTAATTTTTTTTTTACAAAATCGAAAGCAATTGATGATAGTTTTGATAAAGTTGATCAAAATATGTTTACAATTTAGGATTTCTCTTTCACCAGAAAGCAAAACCAAATAGAACATAGCACAACAATGGCAATCGATGCAAATCAGTTAAATAATTTAGGCGATGATTTTTAGATGTATGCATGTGAGAGGATTTGGTAAAGCGACGTTCCAAGACATTTCGGTAGTCGGAAGTCTAATCGGGGTCAGTCGCAATCGGTTCCTTCGCATCAGAATTGGCCGCCGTCAAATTGGCCACCCGCGGCGCCATCTCTCCAAAAACAGGAGCAGTTTCCGTTGGGTCCGCCTCGTCGTTGCTACACGCAGCGGCGCTGCCCGGTTTGGAGTTGTCGTTGTCCTCACCAACCGCCTCCGCATCCGGTTGAGCCTGATCCGGGCGTACGGGGACCGTGCTCGTCCTGCTGTCCTGTCCCTGATCGTCGGAATGGGTTTGCTCAAAAATTACCGGCAGGTCACGTCGGACCTCCCGCGGGAAGGCGTTTCTGAAGCACGCCATCCACGCATTAGCGGATGGACCCCGGAGCATTCGGGTGTCGGGTTGTTGAAGAGCGGCTTCTTGGTCCTGGTCAGGAGTGACGTAGCGTTTGCGGTCGGAGATGCGTTGCATCATCTTCTGGAGATTGTCGCCGGTGCGCTTCTTCGTCTTCTGGTTGCGCCGCGTGCGATGGGTCAGGCGAGTCGTGGTGGTCGACTTGAGGAACTTAGGCTGGGGATACTTGGTGGTTGTGGTTCCCTTGCGTTTCCGGTTGTCGGGGCGTCTGACCTCCTGCAGACGCATCGACGTCCGCACGAGGACTAAGTGTCGACGTTTCACCGGAGCCACAGGACTTTTCTTTCGTCTGGGCTTTATCAGTCGCGTTAACACCCTAGTCGTCGCTACGGAGTTCTTTTTCGTTTTTCGATTGTTTTTGGGGGCCATTTGTCTGTCCGATTTGAGCGGATGTTTCTTCGCCACGTCCACGATTAATTATTTTTTAAATGTTGTCCTCGCGCGAAGATTTTGAACGTACGAATTTACAGTTTTCACTTCAATATTATTCAAATTAAAAATCTGCGCGCTTCATGTAAAGCCGAGAAACAGCTGTATCTGCTCGAAGAAGTCAACAATTGTTAGTTTTAGAATTATTTTCCTTTTTAAAAAAAATCATTTTGATGCCACGTGACGTCTTTTCGATACCTTCGTGAATACATGACGTAGGCATCGATTTTTCCCGCGTGACCATTTTCAAATTTTAAATTCGATCAATCAAGTTTTAAAAAATCACTCGATAATACAAATATCACTGTTTCACTCATAGGAACATCGATATTTCTAAAAATATTCGATAAATATCGCGCATCATAAGCGTTGATTTCCTATTTATCGGCGAGCGACATGAACCGGGCTTCCTAGTTTGCACACCGATTCGAAGCGAATCGCGATTAATCGAAAACCAACGTTGTCTATCGACGAGACGGAAAAAACTAAGAAGCGCAGAGCCGCCAGCATTGCCGTCTAGCGACAATTGAGAAAACTACGAAGAGGAGAGTCGCCGGTTCTGCGCTTCGTAGTTTCCCCTCCTGTCGATAGACGGCGTTGACTTCCGATTATTCGGCGAGTGCTGCGAATCGGTGTTCAAACTATGAATGGTGAAAACTAGGAGACCGGGCGACTCTTGAAAGAAAATATACTTCAAAATGGCTGCCGATTAATCGCGAGTTCAACGCCGATTTTCTTGAAGAAGTTATGTTTTTAGGGGTGATTGTGGATCTTTCTCGGAACCAATTCCATTTTTAGTCGTCCAGTGAACAATTGTCAATATGCCGCAAGGATACGAGGCATACCTTCAGCAAGCGCTGTCCAAGGTAAGCGAGAAACTAAATTTGTGGAGCCAAGCGGTCATCCTCAATCGCAGTGAAGCAACGTGTCACATTGGTGACAATTATTTTTGCAGTCTTTTCTCATTTACGTAACTTTATAGTGTATTCAAAAACATAGTTGGTATTTTCTTCGCTAAGATTTTTATTTATGTTGAAATACGAATATAATTTTAATGATAATTGTTGGTGTTGCCATGGGGAATATTTCCCGCATGAGTTGTACACCAAACAGTCGTATTGTTAGATCCAATCACACGTTAACTTCTTGATTGCGACTAGCCAAATCGACAGCTGTTGAGTTGACTTATTAAATAATTCAACAAGATTATATGATCTGGTATGAAATTGGGTGCGTGTTGTCTATTTGCCTCTACGCTTTTCACTGTTGATAGAATCAAACCTGACAATTTGACGCAGCCATCTGAATCTTTGGCAAACAGATTTTGTGAACAGGATAATATATCGGTCAGTCAGTATCGCAATAAAAAGGAAAATTGCAATGCAGAGATATACAACCAGATTCTGAAATAGAATGTTGACAAAAAAGAATTGAATGTTTGGTTGTACATCTGAAAGCGTCCGATCCATTGGTACAAAGACGAGCAGTATCATATCATTCGTGACTAGACCAAGTGGTCTCTTAAACATCCTTGGGTTGGTCTACTGCGTCAGTTCTGCCTATGGTGTATGAATCATCAATAAAACTGGTGCAGTGATTTCCGTAGTGCGGCCCATGTGGCCATGATTTCGTGATAGTTAAATATATATAGTGCCACAATGAGGACAAGAGGTTGGCGAAAAATATATAGGTGTAATGTAACTGAGTCGGGGCACATGAATCACCATCTAGTCCGTACCATCGTCGTTGTTCCATTGCAACCAGTAAAAAATATATTCAGTAACATTTCGAATGAACATAATTAATTTCAACAAATGTAATTCTTATTCAACTCTAGCCAATTTCTCACGGGGAAAGACCGTTCTCCTAAAGAAAGAAGTATAACTAGTTCAACCAAGCTAGTAAACATTGTTGATAGCCTCCGTGACGCATCGTATGGTAGCAAAACTATCTGATTCAATAAATACATGTATATTGTACATAACAACTCCACGTTGAAAGAGTTGCTGTTCAAATGATGTTCAAAATGGGCTCCCAGTTGGTTAAATTATTTTGTCTGATGTTGTGGTGTTGATAATCGACTTTTTATTATTTGCGTTTCGTACTTCCAGTATCGGAATCCGGACAGCACCAAGAGAGATGTACTGACCGCCATCCAACACTACCGTGGGCTGTTTCCCAAAATGGAAACTTTCGGTAAGATATGAGAATTGTTTTCTTTTCCCATTGGCACTTGTTTGGCTCTAGCAGAAAAACCTTTTATTCTGTATCAGATTGTTCATAACTTAACGACAGCCTTGTTTTTTTGCAATTTAGATTAGTAGGGCTCTCACAAATTGTTTCAACAATGGGGAGGGGGTCCGAAACTTTCGCGTTAAGCGGATTAAATGCACGAGTTTAATACATTGTAATTATTTACTTGCTTCACGTTAGAAATTTAAAACTATACATAGTGCATCAATCCCATAAAAATAAATAACCTTTTTTTATGTCTGAAGTCACTCATGTTTGATGCCAGTGGGATTCTGACGTGTCTATTTTTTACTTTTCCCCGAGGTATAGTGTTTTAATGTACGGATGGCGGTGATAATTTCAAATAATTAGATTCATCTATCTTTTTTGCCTTGCCCCCTAATCCATGCAGTTTTCAACGACGGAAGCACTAAGGAGCTTCTCAATTTAGATGGAACCATCCCGGTGCCATACAAGGGTGAGCAATAAATAACATAAATTATTTGCGAGTCACATTTCCAAGTATTGAATATTTTCAATATTCGTCGTTCAACGTTGATATTGTTAAATAGCTTAATGCTCCACTATTTCATATAAAAAATAAAATTAAAAAACTAAAAATAGAGAAATAGAGAAACAACGTCGTTCTCTATCAAAAATTTTGCGTTCATTTCGTCCACCAATCAGGCAACACATACAACATACCTGTGTGCCTGTGGCTGCTGGACACGCACCCGTACAATCCACCGCTGTGCTACGTCAAGCCTACCAACGACATGCAGATCAAGATCTCACGTCACGTGGACCAGAGCGGCAAGATATATCTGCCATACCTTCACGAATGGAAATACGTGAGTGGTTGTTAATAACTACATGGGGTGTTAATACAGCCGCCAATGACTCTCAACTGACATAGTTTGTTTTTTATTTTCGGTAGAACTCATCTGACCTTTCCGGTCTGATCCAGGTGATGATAATTATCTTTGGCGAGCAGCCGCCGGTATATGCCCGCTCGAGGGCCCCCGATGGCTCGGCTGCGCCACCCACGCAAACTGGGCCCCAACCGCCGCCCCCTGTAGGCCACTCAAACCAGCCGCCTCCACCGTACCCGGCCACCAACCCATGTAAATATGTCCTTCTGTCTGAAACCCCTTCCCTGACCTTCAATGATTCACCATTATGACATCTTTCAATATGAATGAAGGAAATCAATATTTATTAAAAGGATGACTATTTGCTAACACGTTCTTTAGTTTTTTTTTGCATTCGTTGTCTCAAATCATATTAAAATATTTTTTCATGCAGCCTACATGCCCATGCCCGTGGTTAATCCAGCGCCGCACATGCAGATGCCGCAGCCTGGCGTGCCTCCCTCCGGCGCACCGCCTAGTGGTGGACACTACCAGCAGGGTCAGCAGCAGCAGCCACCCACCGCCTACCCGCCAGCCTATCCTGCTTCCGCCTATCCGCCGGTCACCAATGCCTATGGCTACCAGGGTAGGTATTCTAGAGTCTGCGACGTTCTCTTAATTGAATGTATAAAAGAAACGGGTGCAGATTGCACGACAACTTATTTGTGTTCTGTGACCTTATATAACGTCACTTTGCGGCACTTTTAAGTAGCGTGCGGAACTCTCGTTGATAGACTCAATAATGAAATGTTATCTTTCGATGTTTTTGACTTGTTGGAGGTTACGCTGCCTATTGGCTGAAGTTCAATGAATTTTGGCACATCTTTTGACACAAAGGCCAAAAGGTGCAAAATAATGATATTGCGAGAGGGCAATTAGGAAATTTCAATTTTTAAATACGAAGAAATGATCAATAAATTGGTCGGTAATTTAAATTTTTGGTGCTTTACTCATATTTGTGCATCGATGGTTCATAACTATCTGTGATGTCTATTTTTTTCACGAATTTCATTTAATTTTGGGTCTGGCAATCCTCTTTGTCTAGCTCCAACCTACTCGCCCTACTCGGCGTCGGCCACCCCGGCCTATCCCCCAACCTCCACCCCGGCGTATCCGCCAACTTCCACCCCGGCTTATCCACCGACATCGACTTCGGCTTATTCCTCGACCGCAGCCTACCCGCCGACGTCCAATCCGGCATATTCATCTTACCCGCCGCCCCCGACCACTTCGGCTTACGGGTCACCGTACAGCGGCTTCGGGATGCAGATGCCGCCGACCGTTGCTCCACAACAGGTGGGATTAAATAGGCGATATCTTATTTCTTATATTTTTTGTGAATTTTAGTTTGACTCTCCGGACAATATCTTCATAATAGTAAAGTCTAAAATTTGCGATACTCGCTTTAATTTAGAAGTAAGCGAGAGATACGACATTTCTTCATCGAATAAACGGCCTCACTGGGAACCGATCCCATGGCAGCTAAATACTGAAAGCGCGACTTATTCTTGTACGTTTGATTAGAGGGTGTATAAGTAACTTCCAGTAAATCGGTAGTTCATACCAAATCGTTGTTTGATTTTTAACGTGCCGGCTAACAATTACGTTGTCAAATTATAGCAGACCGCAAACAACACCATCACTGAAGAGCATATCAAGGCGTCACTGGTGTCAGCTGTCGAAGACAAGATCAAACGGCGTCTGAGAGAAGGTCACGCACAGGCGCAGGTAATCCTCTAATTTGATATTTTTCTTATGTGTCATGTTTCTCATGTTTTCAAGAAAGTTTCGAAAGCCCCCTACAGTTATTACACTGTTCACCAATTCTTAATTGGTTGTTTATTGAAAAATTATTTAATTAAGTGGAAACTGGTTAAATGCGAATGAAATTTAATTTTATTGGTAAAAAAAAATTTCTCAAGATTTTATATTTGGTTTTATTATAATTTGTTATTCATTCGACTTCAAAATTGTATACCTGTAACAACAGGCCGAGATGGACGTGTTGAAGCGAACCCAGGATGATCTTACCCGGGGGAAATCTAGATTGGAGAACATGATCAGTCGACTGGAACAGGAGCAGGTAATCAGTAATCATATATCAGTAACCGTTATCCAACGTTTTATGGAGTGTTCTTGATCAGCAGGTCGCTTTAAAAAATGTATATGAATTACAATGTTTTGGATCTCAATGGTCCTTATTAGGGGCAAGCATTTTTTAATTGCTGAATATATTGTGTTGCCACGTCCATTTTCTTAACAATTGCGTATTTGCGTTTGTTCCTCTCACGTTCCCGAACTGTGCAGTTGGACCTGGAGAAGAATATCCTGGTGCTGAACGAGAAAAACGAAGCGATGACATCACTGATCACCAAAATGCAGTCCCAGGAGCAGATTGACGTGGACGAGGCGGTTGTCACTGTTGCGCCACTCTACAAGCAGTGAGTGCGGTTCATGGAAACTTTTGACTTGTGTTTTTGCTTGAGGTTTCCTGTATTTGGGAGAAGAAATTTTCGCTCGGAATATCGGCATTTCAATTGATGACGACAACCTCTTATCCTTGTGATAGTCGTCGATCGATCAGATATTCTTTTTGTAAATATATCGATTATGTTTCTGTTAAGGTTGCTGAACGCATTCGCGGAAGAGAACGCGATCGAGGACACAATCTACTATCTGGGCGAAGCTCTACGTAGGCAGGTCATCGATCTCGACGTATTCATGAAGGTAAGGCTCTGCGACAGAACGAACTAGCTTCTCATTAAGAGAGTGAAGCAAATTGGGGGCGCCCGCCTATGAATCTGCTCTCAATTAATAGGAAATCATACAGTGTGGCATTTTCAAGATTTACATTGACACACGTACATGTAATTGTAACATGTTGATGGCTCACTAGCGCGTATTGTTGATGTGACAAGCTTTAGTTTTTAATTATGGCTGAACCAGGGAACCACTAGTTTGAATAGGAACGGAACGGCAAACTTGTGATGTACCACGTTCTTAAATATTGGTCAATATTTGTAGGAAAATACCTTCGATTAATCTTGCTCTCGCGAGCGCCCGTGTCATATTCAATTGTAGTGCTACAATGACCTGAAAATGTGTTGTTTTTCCCGCTGCTGTAGCACGTCCGAGATCTATCCAGAAAACAGTTCATGCTGCGGGCACTGATGCAAAAGTGTCGTGAGAAAGCCAGCCTGCCAGTCTGAGATTTAGAAACTGGAGAAAGTTTAGTTAATCGGGTATTTGATTCGCCCTGAATTTTGCAACAATGACTCCGAACATTGCATATACTAAACCGTACACTGATGACATCCTCCAACGAACTCTGCGAAGCTGAGGGTGGGAAGGAATCTTGAATATTTTGTGGCAGAGTTCGAATTTGTGGATTGCTGCCGATCGATGTAGATCAGGTCGAACCGGAAGTTGTCGCGCGCACGAACCTATGCCAATTACGAATGCAATTTCATTTTGCTTGACTATCGCAGTTCGTGAGCACCCAAATCTGCAGTATTTCAGTAAAAGTTGACTGATGGTCCCAGAAAGTTTCATGAAAAGATATTTATTTTGTAGAAATTGTGTTTCGAAACGATGTGACTACAATTTTATTCAACAGCTAGAATTACCCATTTTATTATCGTGATCAGAAATGTCAGTGATAACTTTCGATTTCCTAATGTAGTGGTTCACACAATCAAATATGTTATATGTTTTATGTAATATCATAAAATTTGATCACTTCGTTGACGATTGGCGGGAAAATGAAATTAAAACGTTATAAAATTCAGTTTTTGGTACCTGACGATGGCACTTTAAGGAAGGTAATCGTCAGGTGTCTGTACCCAAAGTCACTGGCGCGACCATTTAAACACAACCCCTATGACACTGTATATGCATTTTAGTAGTTGTATGTCTATAGTCCATTAACCACTACACCTACATCAGATCTATTGCGCTCATTCCACATTGTATTTTTTAATGATTATGGCTAAACTAGTCCTAAAATTAGTTCTATTGAATGTGTGCATCTACTAATATATGATATCGAATTCCACTTATTTCTGGGAGAGAATTTGCTCCAAAGAAAAATGTTCTTGCTTTCATTATTTTAAAATATTTATTTGTGACATTTCGGATACCTTAATAAATTAGTCTGATGAAAAATCGAGCCTGTTTGCATCGCATGCTGGGTTATTTTACTCCGAAATAATTATCAAATTTGGTTGTTCACAATGCAATATTGTTCTTGTCTAATTTTTGTTTTTGCGGCGTTTTACCTTCCAACTTTGTAATTACTATATTTTCTCATTTTATTGGGTCTGCTTCGTTCAGATGAAATTGAAGTTAGTAGTTGGATTAACCAATCGTATATTAAGAACAAAGATCAACAATCGTATATTATTCATTGCTGCATTTGTTCTATGCTAAATGCTTGCGTCTTGTATTTATCTTTTTAAGAAATAAAATGTGAAATTATCATTTAACAGAAACATTTCTTTCTCTGTCAGTGTAGCCCATTAAAAACCCAGAACAAGTTCAAGCCATTCCATTTTTTAAAACATTGTTGAGAATTACTGATTTTTTAGGGTTTAGTGAACATAATTTGCATGTTTTAAAGCTAGTTTTTTAAAATTAAGCGTTTAAATAAACCGCTTCACGATTAGTCAGCCAGTTGTTACTGCTACCTGGTGAGAAACGTATGCACTTTTGTGATGTTCACACATAGTCATTCCGAATTGGCGATTGGCTAATTAGTATATATTAAAGTACGGAGTGGCGGTAGTGGGATCCAATGTCAGGATGCACCCCTAGCCAATCCTGATATTAATATTGTGTGTATAATACTTCCAAACTGAACGTAGAGACTAGAGAATACAAAATGGCCGCACCCATGTAAAATACGAAGAAATTCAGGTCAGTAAAATTTTATTGATGTTTGTTGCTCTTTTAAGATAAGATATAATTAATTTCCGAACAATTTAAGCTAGTGTTTGTGCACACTAATTGGAAGTATCACCTATGGTTTGCTCATTTTTATCCCAATTTTTTAGCCTAAACCTATCTTTGCCCAGCCTATGCGGAATCAGCAGCACCTAGGCCGCTAGCCACTTTACCATAATATAGTTGAGGCAAAGTTTTGGCCTTATATCCTAAGGATAGGCTCAGTGTGATAGTATTCGCTGCAGATCTTTAGTATTTGGGTTTTCATGATTGCAAACCCAAACACTACTGTTGAACAACCTTAAGAGATTCTCCGATAGATTATAGGCATGTACTAATTAAGTCAGGGATCCCCACCAACTCTTATCTCGTCTCGTCAGCCCTCTAGAGAGTATCCATGGACGAACCGTCACAAATCCTGCGTGACTACAGTCACGACACGTGTGTCACGAAGGCAGTCACTGCCTTCTGGCTTTCCACACGAAGACGTGAGCACAGACACTGCTGCTCTTCTCAATCAGCCTCGGCCTCACTACTCTTGACCCTGCCAACTTCACCTCCCCAGCAAAACGACTCCTCACTGCCCACTCAAACTAGCAAAGAACAACTACACTATAAATTCTCTTTCCCAGAAGCGTTACCGAGTGGAACTGCCTTCCCTAATACTTAGTTCATTCAGGACCCCTCCCTCTCCAGTTTCAAATCCTACCAACAAACTGTCCGAATCTTCGAAAGCCCGAACCCGAAAGCGCGGCGATCATCTAATCTAAATCTAAAATATTCGTTAAGGAGGCTCACCGATAGATTAGAGGCATGTACTAAAGGACTTTGATATCGATGCACTTGTCTTGAGTCCATGCGCGTCCACATTGCTGTTTTTCCGTGACTGTGTTCAGAATATCATACACGTAGGGATGCGACCGAATTTTGCTTTTCGTGCACCCGAAATGATACAGGCTCACATCCCATGGCATGTTGATTTATTTTCATAATTTAATTTAATTACGAGTTTGGTAAGTCCCAGTCCGTAATTCCTTTGCTCGTCAGATTATATTTATTTACAAGAGTAACGGTATTTCATATAAACAAAACAAAAAAAAATTCACCGTGACTGCCTTGTGTTACTAGACACAGATCGAATCGAAATCCCCATAATCCGAGCTTAAGTGGAGAACTGACAATGCTCATTTGGTTGGTTGTTAAGCGTTATGTAATGTTTGTACTATTATGTAATGTTTCCATTTCTGCATAAGCCGACGCAGCCTAGACCTTCGCTGGATTGAGGTTCAGTTAAAATAGTTTGTACAAATTCTATTTCTTTACAGTATCGTCCATATTCGAATTCGGAACCTCATAGATGTCACCACAGTAAGAAGCCGACTGTTATATATACCAGATCGTCAAAGCATCGTTGTTTGCACGCCCATCACTTTTGCTGAACGACTTAAATTCAATTGACTAAGATGGCCAAAATGGGAATTCAACAAGACGAACTGAACAGCATTCCATTGGCTGACGAGGATTCTCAGGGTACCACCATTCAATTTCGTTGTTTGTGTCATCATTTGGAATAAAAGAATAGTTTGCGTAATTTTAGAGAATATTATCGCATTATGGCGATTTACGTAGTGGCATGTGTTAGTGAAGTTTTGTGAAGGTAGCCCATGTGCGGACGGCCCGTTGACGCGATCTAATGATTGCACTAGGTCTTGGGAGACCGTTCCAGTCTTCATTAACACTACTGGGGAAGAAGGACAATTTGGCATTGTTGCTCTTAGTTCAATTAAAAATTTTTCAATTTGTGGGAGTGCCCTGTTCCTTATCTATTGACCTGGATAAGGCTTTTTCTACCCCCTCCAAGTCTGATTTCTTAATTTTCACTTGTCTAGCCGTAATTTCCGATGACAGCGAGCCGCCTTCCTTCTCGGAAAACCCTGGACGCCTCCACGAGCTTAGCATCGAGTCCATTTCCTCCAACTTTACCAACGGCAGCAACAGCCCGGGACCACTGAGTGAGGCACCCACAATCTATAAAATGCATTAGTTTCCGGCATATACATAATACATAGACACGTGAATGGAGAAAATGAAATAGTTGTATGAACGCATCCGTTTTGACTTGCATAGAATTGACACAGAATTTCTAATCCTCAGGTCTGGATCCTGATATCAGCCCAGACGAAGTGGAGGAGAAGGCCAGGCTCATTTCCCAGGTCCTCGAACTGCAGAACACCCTGGACGGTGAGTTGGCTTGTTGTCACTATCATCGTTCCACTGATGTCGAAGGAACAATTGGCCAAGAAGTGCCGATTCTAAAATTTACACCACTTCTAATTTTTAAATGCTTTTTCAGATTTGTCGCAGAGAGTGGATAGTGTAAAGGAGGAAAACTTGAAGCTGAAATCCGAGAACCAAGTGCTTGGCCAGTACATTGAGAACTTGATGTCGGCCAGCAGCGTGTTCCAATCCACCTCTCCCAAAGCCAAGAAGAAGTGAGCCAGCTAGTCTCAGGGTAGCGAAATGAGACTCCGACCATATCTTGATGAACGGTCGAAGTGTCGTTTCGCCGATTGCGTTTTTTATTTTCGCCAAGATGTTGCGATATAGTTTTTTGTCCGCACTTGATAACGACTTGATAGAAAAGTTTGCTTTACGCAATCACATTTCGCTAAACTTCGGTTCTGGGTGAAAGAGAACCTGAGTCGTCACTTCTGCGAATAATGTATAAATGTGCCGCGCAAATTCTTTCTAGCGGAAATTACTGAAAATTAACATTTGTTGATTTTTTAAGCTTTTAAAATACATAGAAAGATTTCAGTTGATGAAGGATGATGTGCAATGGAAGAAATTCATGGCTTCTCGACTTTTTACTATATTTCTGCCAGGTTTGTTTTTGTTGATAATGTGATCGAGATTTTAGGAATTATAGTGGTTTTGTGAAACGGAGTTCATGTTTTGGATAATCAATTAGCTGGCACCTTAAAAGTGACAATGTGGCGTGCACAATGTGTGGCGTCTCGAATAAAGTTTATACGACTAGAACATATTTCACGAAATCACACCATGCTCTAGCACTAACGCTCACGTGTGCCCATCTCCATAAATAGTGAGTACAGCTGTCGCGGAATAGATTAGGGTCAAATGAAATCACTTTAAATTTTTTTTAAATAAATTTGTGTGTATCAGCTTTTTAAAAATAACAAATCGGAAGCAGACTGCAATTTTGGGTCGAGCATAGTAGTGTTGGTGTACTGAGTTTTTTTTAATGCATATCGGCTTTGCATCATGCAATTACAGAATTTGGCCAAAGTTGGACGAATTTAACAGCCGACTAATCTATTCAAATATTTATTTCTGTCAATTCTCGGATACCACTCAGAACGATCACAAATTCTTAAAGTGAGAGGTATGTCCGGAAGGGTCTCAGTAATTAAATAATTGGTAGCTGGTCATTTATATTCAATTCCACCATCCCTGATGTGCCCAAAATCAAAGGAGAACCAAAGATTTTTTAATAATTTATTTTCTAGCCTACTTTTTTACTCTTGTGTGATGTCAGCTTCATCCTGAAATCCCGAATTCCTTATCTATTCATTGTATATGTTCGTTTTATTGCTCATTTACTGAATGTATTTTGTGTGAATTGTAGCACGCAGACAAAGGGTAAGGTTTAAGTTATACAGAGTAATTCGGGTTATTTCATCGCTGCTAGTTGAAACCACTATCTGGTGCGACCAATTTTTTGTTCCAATCTACAAATTGCTAACTTTAGCGAAATTTCCAAAAATGGTTTTTTAATATATAAATCTGTTTATTTAAATTTTCTATGACACCGCTGCAATGTTTACCTGGTAAAAATGTGTAGTTATCGAAATAGTGTAGACCTAAACGATACAATTTATTCTGTCAAAAATACACTACATTTAATGCAATTATTTCCTATGTATGTTATGTTTTGTTGAACCTTTTAAGTTTCTGGCGCTACATCTTGCTAATATTAGCGTTTAGTATTTTTAGTGTTGGGAACAAGGTTACCGTGTAAGCTAGTTTTGTTCCTCGTATGTGTTTTTTAAAAAAATTACGAGTCTTCACATTATGTGATGCACTGTGCGGGGATTATGGGAGGTTTATTTTGTGCCCTCTGGCTATCAACGTTTGTCTTTTTAAAAAAAAAACACCGATAAATTGTGTTGATGACAGATCGATCTAGCACTTAAGTAAGCTTGCACCACCGTCGTTCAAGAAAATAAATCTTGTACAATTGCTCCTTGAAATAAACGACAAAATAAAAATACTCATTTGAACAACGATTTTGTATTGCAATTTTCTACACTGAACTCGAAAAAATCTGGCACTTGCGTTAATTGGCTGACAAGTTTGTGAAGAAAAGGAAGATTATCTAAAAAGTATAATAAATTAATGAATTTTTAAGTTCCCGCTTGCAAACTGAATATTTGCATATCATGGATACAGCGCATATGATCTGTATGAGCAGGTAGTTGCACAGCACAATCATTCTATTCATTCATTCATGAAATTAGAAACTTTGCGCACGATGAATGTGAAACGTCCCACGGACGACTCATAAGGATTGGCGCACTATGTCTAGCGACAAACAAGGCCATTAAAATCAGTATTGTTTGTGATGGCGTCGCGTGTGCACGCGCGTTTCGCTGCTCTGACAGTACAACGTGTTGACTTTTCAATAATATCTCGTTCAATTTTTCGACAAAAGAAGTTGAACTCTTCGCCATCAGCTCAATCGGATCTTATCAGCTATCTCGCGACCAGACATACAACAAGAGAATCAAGTTTGTCTGCATCTGCGAGTTTCTAGCGCAACTTTTTGTGACCATCTGAAAGTGTGTGTGTGTGCGCGCGTGTGTGACAGGTGCGTCGGCACCACCATAGGATCGCCATGCGTCCAATATAGAAAGGATTACCGATTAAGAGGGGTTATCGGTTCCCATTAAAAAACCAATTCGCAGTGGATATGCGAGTAATTTGAAGGCTATACAGACCAACCAACATGTTTTAAATTCCTTATATCGCCGCTCGTCCGCTTCTACGTTCTACTGTTATTTTGGTGCCTGGATTAAATTTAACTGGGTAACAGCTGATCGTCATGTCTCGTCTCGAAAGGTATGTGTGAACTAATTTTTTGAGGGGATAATAAGTGTATGGGAGATGATAAACACATTTTTTATGACGTTTCAACCAAACTGACAAGATTTGATGAAAAAATGACAGTTTGCGAATCGAGTACTTGCTTTTCGTGTGAAGAGGACAAACTGTTCCATGAAAATACTCGATTAGTTTTTTTTCCTATGTGGTTGTTACCCAGGTTCAGGTTTGTGGATGCGTCTTGACATTGGCGGTCGTCGTCAAGTCCCGGTCCGGAACTTCTAACGGCGCAACCGAATATTTAAAATACGCTCCCTCACCTCGATCCGGTCCAGTTTTTCTTTGACAACACAAGCGCAATTTTGTTTGCGTCTTCCAATCCTCACTTATTTGTCTCGAAATACCCGTTGGATTTGTACTCAAATCAGGTACGGCCCCCGTCCCCCGTCCCCATCCGGATCCAGATTATTCTGCGCAAACAGATCCTGAGATTCGTCGACAATTACTGTTTTCTTCAATTTTTTTTAAAAATTTCAATCTAAACAAAAAAACCTTACCAAGATGCCCGAGGCGGTAAACTACGCAACCTGTGTTTGCATGTTTGGCTTCATGGAAATTTATTGCTTCCAAGTTATTCAAAGAATCGAATAATGAATAGAAAATTTGAATGCCAAATAATATGTAAACTATTCTAATATCTCGGAATACTAAGAAACATTAATCACTATTTTAATATTTTTTCGCATTAAAACAAAAGTTTGAAGTTTCCAAATAAGATGACCGACGATTAAAACGTCATCTTGAATGATAATTCTAGAAGCTATTTTTATATTGTCTCGCCTCGCCACAATACAGGATGTCCTAAAAGTCTTCGTGCAATGGGAAGGGCTGTTCAAAATGTCTATCAAATGTATATAAGCTTGGGCTCAATGTCATTTTTGCGTAAAGGTTTGCCAAAATGGGTCCTATGGTAGGGGTCGAGAGACCTGTTATAATCAAAGATGGATCATCCTTATTCGAAAGAATGGAGACTTTTGGGACTCCCCTTTAGAATCAGACAAACATTTTTCTCTACTGGAGAAACGTTGCATTACTGCTTAGACGTACAGCATGTTTGCTTGACCGCGCATTTCGCAAACTCTCCAATTGACGCGAATCGATTCCGGTTAACGGAATGACCTCCGCCTTGTGTCTGAACGCGCGTTTTTAGTCGTCGAACGGTACATTTTGCTTCCGCATCTGTGGAGACTCGATTGAGGCGAAGGCACGAAAGAGGTAGGCAGCAGACCCTATACCTGGCACTTAGCGGGCGTCGATCGTGTGTGCCTACCTTGCTCCCCACTGAAAAAGTAGCCTACCTTGCGAAATGAAATACACCGGCAGTCTAATACCCTGGCTTGAAAATAATCATGGCTGCCGGTTGAAACTCCGGGGGAAGCGACCTCCAACAGTTAAACGGAAATTGCCCCACATAGGGCAATGGCAGTGACATGGTACAAACACCACCGAAACTACGTAGGCTTGCGCCGTCACTGAACAGGTGTTGTTTTTGATTTCGGGTCGCAATATTAATATTTTTATTATTCACTGGGGGGAAACATATTTGTGTTTTCTTTCTGAGGAGTCGCTGCCACGTTTGAAGGCGCCCTCTGGTAGTCAGGCCCACGTCCCGGCCAATACTGTCCAATCGCTTCTAACCTACACCTAGAAAGTTCGCACCAATCTGACACGAAACTTCCAAAGCACAGGTGTTCGCTTTTGTAGAAATGCTGTCCTCTCACACACACACCATACAATATTGCGATTCTTTGGGTGGTTTGTTTTGGTGCAGCGGTGGTATACAAACTGGGAAACGTTGGATTGGTTGGAAGTCGTAGTACAACTGCACGACTATTCGATCCGAATTGAAAATGATGGTGGCCAACGATTGAAGGGATGAAAACTCAGAGTAGTTAAAGTTTTTATATATTTTATTTTCTATTTGCGCAACTCTGCCTTTCGTCCCTTCATATGTTGGTCCGAATTCGATACGTCAGCGTGGTCAATGATTCAAGGACACGATTAAGGAGTTACCGTGTCGATCTGCTATTCCCCTGATCGCGGGCTCAATTCCCGATCGAGACCTTCAGAATTTTTCGGGAGTGAGTAATTCCTACGCTCGCCTTCATTCGAAATGGAAGTAAAGTAATACCTGTACGATTTCCAGTGTCTGGTAGGAACGGAACGGATCGTTCCCATTCCCGGGAGCGCGTCTTAGAGTGTAGCGTGATCAGGCAACACGATCTTGAAATAAAAATCCTATCGTTTTTCATCAATTTTTAAATATGTCGCTATGCTATGCTATGCTATTTGGTTTCGTTATTTTATAGCCGCGTTCCTCTTTCAAAGAAACGCACACTTACATTACATTTTCTAGAAAGTAGCTAAGTAACGCTCGGCTCCGCTCAATTTGAAAAGGAACTTACCCAACACTGACGATTTTAGGTGCCCGTAAAAGATCCCTACCTAGGTTGATATCAGACACAGGTGGGGAGGGGGAGATTTAGAGCGGAAGCGCTGGTGGACATCCTTAACGAATGGCTCAAGACACAAGGATACAATTGACACTGCTGTCTCGATGAGGTTACATAGGCTGCTGTGTCTCTCGAAGTTTGTAAATCACTGCTACCCAATCAGTAGCACCAACAAGAACTTGTTTGCCCTGATGCTGGTGTGGGGAGGGAGGGGTGGTAGTGCAATATGCGTAGAGCAAAAGCATATTTTATGTAGTTGCCGCTGCCGGCTGAATTTGCTTTTTGGTGCGATATTAGGATACATCGCGTGTTACTCGCTACAGGGTGTCCCAATATTGAATTCAATCTGTGCAAACTGGGGTGAAGTTTTCAAGCGAATTCGTGAGCACCCTATACACGATCTCTTTTTCCAAGATGTATGACGGTGTGCTTATATCGTCATTCGACAAATTGTCGCCGCTCAGAACAACGCCGGATCCTAGTTCACCGCTTAAGAGCTTTGAGAACGCTTAATGACAGAGTTAAAAAAAAACTATCGAAATTCCGATCGTTGGTTTATCACAAATTTTATAGACTTTATTTTAATATTTATTCTATAATATACCTTGGGTCTACCATAAATGCGAGAAACCAGCTGATTCTTCTAGGGCATGAGACATAACCTGTTCTTTTATTTTAAAGTGCTTGTTAGTAGAACCTTCAAACAATACCCGAACTATACATGTATTTTTCACAAATATTAACTCAAATAAGTAATACAAGGTGGTGCTTCTAACGTGACATACGCAAATATCACGATTTTACAAGGAAATGTTTTAGACAAATGTTGGTTACATTGGAAGGGGATGGTGAATGGCATAATTTATTTTGAATTTGGCGGTGATTTTCAGGTCATTTCAAGGTTTAAGTCAATGGCTACCTAACATTTTGGATGCGAAATCTTATTCTACACAATGTCACATTTGTCACAAACATTTTTTGATCGGAACACCGAATCAAATGAGATATAGCAAAGATTGCAGTAACACAAACGTCCTGTGTCAATAAAGTTCGGCGAATGACCATGGTCAACCGTATATTTGAGAATAGAGGGTCATTCACCGAACTTTATTGGCACATGTAGCGCGATGTTTGGCTAATTATCTGGCATGCATCATTGGAAATGAATGATGTTATATCATCAGAAATGTGTATGATTACACTCTGCATATCACTTGTAACCGCTTTGTTGAACATATGCAAGGACACAGTAGTGGTGTTCAGGTATGTCACGTCCTCCCATTTGTCACAGTTATTCCATGTGGAACGGGATTTACCCTTGAGGACTTGGACCAGAAATACTGGTCCGTGTAATTTTTCAAGTGTAACCCATATTGTCTCAGTTGCTTAATGCTATATTGAAGCGACAATAACTGTTGCGCCTTATTTTGTTATTGTTGCGTAGAATAATAAGATTCCACATTCTAAATATTAGATGGCCATTGACAAAAATATCGTTTACCTTTAAATGACTACCAAATTCAAAATAGATGATTACCTTCTCCTTCCCCCTTCAATGCGAGTAATACAACCAACATTTGTTTTCGAGAAATTTGCATATCTCACGTTTGACGCCCTACCCCTGTCTCTCAAGCGGTTAGTTCGATCCACTTGGTTGGATCGAATCTTGTTTCCACTCCTTTGAATGAATGGGATGATTTTTGAGGTTTTACGACTTCCGAAATAAATAGGTCATTGATGTGGTCGCGGGGGTCTCCGGAAGATAGATTCTGTATTGTACACGAAAACATGTTGGTCAGCGTGGCGCGCTAGGCAGGTAAAAATTGTGTGTGCGACCAAGTCGGCCACTTGGCCTACATATGTTGGCCGCGCGGCCGGCCCCGGCACAGCAATTTATTATTCATCATTAGTATCGGCTCATCTCTGGTCCCACCGCACTACAGACACCCCCAGAACTGGCACAGGTGAGCGCCGTGAAAGCTCGCGCGCCTTCACTAATCACCATTGTCATCTCCCGTTGACAATGAAAATAACGCCGGCAACAAACAACGAAAGAAATAACACCCCCGTGCTCATGCAATACAATAATCCGACGGCGGGATGATTGCGGCCAGAAAAAAAAAGAAAAAAGAAAAAGCAACCGGTTTCGAAAGGGAATCGTGCTATATTTCGTTGTGGGAGAATTAGCCGTGTGTGATTGGCGCTCACACAGTTTTTATTGTTATTATTCATCCATCGCCGAAGAACATGACCGAGTTGCGAGAAAAATCATTCAAGAGTCGCCCCTAACTGCGCTTCAGTAGGAAATCTCAAAATAAATTGTCGCACGATAGTGTGGCTGTGTGACCGGATCATTCTGAATCGGCTAATTTGGTGTCAGAAAAACGTTAAAAAAATATTTGCTTATGTTACATAATCTGCCATCATTAAATTCAACCTAATTAAGTTAAAGCGAGTCTCCCTGGCGGCGTTAAAGTACTGGCGTAGATCCTCCGTGAATATTGGATTTGTCTCAAGTTCTTTTCTTTTTTATTCAGCATCTGGTAATAAAGTTGCATGAAAATAATAAAATGTTACAAAAATCTTCTAGATATGAATTATAGGAGCCCCTTCCCATTGAATAACAATGTAAGAATGTTCCGCGACATGAATATTGCTAAAAAGATAACTTGGCGTCAATAGGAGCAATCAATATTTCAGTCAAATAAAATGTAAAGTAAACTGTGATCATTTCTTTAGCAGCATGTTAACAATCAATGGCTATTTCAAGATTGACAAGATTGTTCACTCAAGATTGATAAACTCAAAGAACGCAAGTGATACAGTCAAACGCTATTGGGAAATTAAATGAATCGAAACCAATTCTAAACCAAAATAATCAAATCTAATTATTAACAACTTAAATATATTTATAAAAAGAGGCCGTATTGTGTTCGAACCGTTGTCTGAAAAACCAATGTATCGGATGTGATAGGTATATTTCTTGTGGATGATAGTTGACTATTTTTTTAGACGTGCAGCAAAATGCCAGATTGTGAAGAAATCCACGGCAGTTGAGAAAACTGGTCAATAGAGAATCATATTGATCTGTCGAATTTAGCGCAAACACTGTTACCATATGCGTGTATAGGTGGTAGTTAACTATTTAATTTGTTCGACGATAAAGTGACCTTGTCTCGACTTTTAGCAGTCGGTGAGATTAGTTTGCTCGAACAGAGGTGCCTAATTTGACGGTCATGTGCAAGATTTGTCAATTGCTTTATTGTTTTAGACCAGATCCAGAATGGAGAAGCCAAACTACGGGGAATATTGTCACACGTTCGCTGCACTTCGTGTATCCATGACAAGGTCCTTGATACCTAAAATACTGGACATCCAAATAAAGGAAACACAAACGTTTTAGACATATCAAGGACCTTGTCGTGGATACGCGAATTGCAGTGAACGTGTGACAATAATCCCCGTAATGTATCCTGCGCCATGAAATGGATTTAGTGCCGTCAATTTACAGCGAACGCAACTTATTTCAGGTCTTTCTGTTGTCGCGTTCATGAGCTATGTATTTAACACTTGTAAATAGAAAGATCACAGATTCTATGTACGCCGGCGAGTTACGATCGCGAGCAGGTCATGACTCGTTACCACATGGTACATGATGTAAATGGTATATGCAGGCATGTGTCGCCATCTACCTGCGGTTAGGGAGGATTGGTTTTGAATGAGGTTGAAGTTAGGGACTTGAAGTAACACCATTTCTCCGTTTTTATGACTATATTTTTTATTTGGCTTAATACTTTGTAAAGCCACTTTGGGCGGGCTGTTTAAAATTTTATTTCGATTAGTTCTTTTTTGAGCTATTTGTTGACGATGGTTCACCAGCGTTCCGTCCTAAAACCTAGGAGGCGACCTGGAAAGTTTGGGATTATTTCGACTGCAAAGCACAGAAATAATCGTTGTACAGAAGTTGGTATCCACTGTACTGTAATAATCAGCTGCTTCTGAACACCATCTAGAGAATGGTTGGGCGTACACAACAGATTCTGTTGAAAGTAAAACGCGTAGACTCAATATTTTTTCAATAAAAATACAGTACTCTGTAAATCAATGATTGAACGCAATATCGATGTTCCATTATTAGTAGGCCATAAACTTACGCCTTTACAATTAATTCTCTATACGTTTTGTGGCCCAATTTCTCGCCACTTAACATTTACACATGTGGAGCTCTGCCAAGAACTGCACAAACAATGCCATTATTTTGTGTGCGCGCCCTCTCTTATGGATAGATAATTAGTGCATGTGCTTCGATTCCTGAAAATAGAATCTTCGCGCGCCCGAGACAATTGCTGACCGGTTTTCACCTTAGCGTGGCCTTGCTATTGTCTGGTTGATGGGGGTGGAGGTGCCATTGGTGTCTTGCGTGGGTGGTGGAGGAGGGGAGGTCGGATGCGGGGCACCACTGGGTCACAGGAACGGAAATGATAGACCCACCTTGAGCCAGTGGGCGATGTTGGCTGCGGCCCAGGACGCTTCCTTTATTGGGAGGATGGGGGTGAAGTCAACTAAATTATCTGTCGGATGCCCAGCCAGGAAAAATTCAAGACACTCAAATTGTTATCAAATTGTCGTCAAAACAGGGTGCAAGAAAATATTGATTTTATCCGATTTATTTTCTACTTTCTAAAAATATAGAATGACCTTTAAAGCTACGTTTGTGAAATCTTAAAAGGGTTCACAACCTCTCTTGAAAACCGCTGTTTATGGACATTTTAAAAATAATTTTTACCTAAATGGGTTAGCTTTTGATCCGTTAAGCGATTGATCCCCAGCTAGAGGGCGCTGTTTTTAATGACGTTGGTTCATCTGAGAATCATTTCAAAATTCGAGTGTCTATTTTGTTAGGAATTTCTAGGATAAGATTAGCATTTCTGTCAAACTATTGTTTCGGCAAATGAAGCGGTATTTTTCGAGTCTTGATATAAAATGTTAATCGGATCAACTGGCGAATCGCAATTTTGAGGCAAAAATCTGATAGTTACGGCGCACAAGTGTTAGGCGTTGACCGATTTGCGAATTGTGCGTGCTTTCGCGGAGGCGTCGATTTAATTTCGGTCGGAAATTAGATCTCCCGTCTCGCGTGCATTGGCACGACGCGTAAAAATGTGGGAATTATTTCGTTCACGCGCGCGCTGCTCGGGAATGGGGTCAAGTGAACGACGGGACCTGGTCAGGGTGCCGACGGACACTGGTGGAAGAGAGGAAGGAGGTATGAAGCGAGTAAAGTGTTATTTTTGGTCGGATCATGTTTTTGTTTCTGTCTTGATGCTGTCCAGGGTGACCAACCTGCAACCGGATGTACGGGCATGTAATTCGAAGCTTATAACTACATGCGATCGAGTATATTCTGTATTTGGAGTTCCTATCTGTTCGTGTAATTTCGTTACCTTAATCAAAACGACAATCAAACGTTTCGCTTTTGGTGAAACGATATCAATAAAAAGTCCAAAATAATTTTAAATAGGATTTTTTTAAATATCTGAAATGAATCCAACATCTGTTAAAACGATTTTAGACAATTTTCAAATTGACAGTATCTCCTTTTTTCTTCTAATTTTTATATCAACGAATGGTTAATAAAATAGAATTGCATATACTCGTATGACTTTATTTGTTGGGCACAATTTATGTTATACCTGGCACCACTAGTGCACTGGTTTAGCGTTTGCCGTCTTATCGTACATGTAAGAATGCGTGGTCAATGAAATGAGAGGTTGGTACTATTGTTTTTGTTGCTGTCTATAGTGGTTGACCTCGTCGTTCGTTCACCGAGCACCTTGCTTGTACGACCGTTGGTCAGACACAGGGTTGCGCGGGTGTCGCCTCCTCCTGAGACCTCAAGCTGTCAAGTCACGCGCGGAGGTCAACAGTCGACTTCGACTGTTGACCTCCGCGCGTGACTTGACGTTGTCTCCTTTTTTCGCGAATGAATCGCTAACATGTCGCCAAATATTGTAATTATAATTGTGATACCGATATGATTGTGTCGGCGTCAGGGTGAAACTAGTATTGGTGGTGGTAATGGCGACTTTCATGTTAATAATAACAATATGTACTCTCTTTAAACAAATCGAATAGCAGTTACAGGACATTCTGTACTCACTACTCTTGGGAGGGGCACAATTATACACATACGTTTGTTTTCGTGTTTCGAAAATCTTCATTCTCTTAATTTATCTTCGAGAGGATGTTTTTCATACGGTTAAACTATCTTCGTTGGCGAGTTATAATTGTTCTCCGTAGTCCTGCAATTTCCAGTGTTTAGTTAAGGATCTTTATTAGTTAAGGATTTGCATACGTTGGTGTTATTAACTTGCGTTTCTATTAAGATGAAAAGTTCAAAATGTGTCGAATTGCTACCTTTACGAGGACTAAGAATTCTGGTGTCTGCAACACTGATAAACTAAACTTACACGATCCAACATCTATAGCGACTCTAAATTTATCATCTATGGTTTCGGCCATTGAAGTCAATCCGCCACGCTGTCCAAATAGACATTGGCGAATATAATAACGGCGCCTTTGTTTTTCAGCTGTAATTTCCGGTCGCGGTTTCAATGCCTCTCTCTATCTCCTCACTCTGCCACACATTTGTAGCCATTCACATTTATATATATATATACACACACACAGTAGATTGTACGAGTCCCCCGCAAATAATTTGAATAAACGTCCCATATCTATACATTATGTATAGGCGGAGGTGGTGGGTGGTGCTCTATACGTTTTGATAGGCCTACTAACATATTTGTGCTTGGCGAGCTAAAGCGACCCCCGCAATTGCGGCGCCCGTCTATGTCGTTCGTTCACAGCCGTGTGTGGTTTGACAGCTTAGACGTGTACACGGATTTGTGCGCCTGAGACCCAAACTTCAGCCTGGAACCAGGACACACTTATTGATGGTGTCTTGAAAAAGGATTCTGCGAAAACAGTTCTCAGAACGACTATTAGGTGGCGCTGTTAGCGCTGTTATCTCCGTGTAGATACCTCTAAATTATATCCTATACTATTGCTGAAACATGTATGGTTTGATCAAAGAGAGGTGTCTTGAGGTGTTGGACCAGTCTGCCCATATGATCGCGGGTTCAATTCTCGGTCGAGACCTTCGGAATTAATAGGTTTCATCGAAATGGACGTAAAGCCGAGAATTCCTGTCTGTACTAGATCAGGTGAACGTTGAAGATCCCTACCTTTGCTAGCAAGGCTATCCAAAATTGTCAGGTCGTTCCTGGGAGGTTTCAATGGGGAAATGCCGGTAATAGCTCTTTAACAAATAGCTTAGGAGAACGGCAATTTCGAATCATTTTTATTATCTGTTATTGTTTTCAACCAATAGGACCATACCTATATAATATTTTAAAATCGTGATTTTTAATGAAATATGACTGAATCATAATTATTAACAGTCAAAGTTTGTCATTTTTTTCCCGAGGTCTGCGCTCTCTCTGCATTCGGTGATTTTTGATCGCGAGGTGGCGATCGTGTCGGGTCGCGACTCTTTCCTTTATAGCTTTCTTATCGCCACCTTCCGGCAAGTCAATGAAGCCTTTCAGATAAATTACACGTTTTGTCGTTTCCTCCCACGTTCAACTAATTGTTGACGGAGTTGTTCGCCGGTTGTCACTCGTGCAAGGCGGTCAATTCATCTCGCATCTCTTTTGGGGCACGGGGTCCCAGGACCAACATTATAAGGACTTGGGAGTGGGCAAAAGTTGTTCAGTCGTGTCGGCATGATGCATTTGGCGCTTTTCGAACGTCAAGCCTGAAGTAGGCGACCCTCGACACTGACTGGGCACGCCACTGCAGTGGTGCGCAGACAATGGCACGATTATCTTAACAAAAATGTGGCCCGCCAAATAGGAATATATAAACATACAGAATATCAACACAAACTCAATAAACGAGTAAACCGTACGACTTGTGGCGCGATGGTTCCAGGTTCGAATTCCGACAAGGTGTGTACAACAACAGATGGTGAAATAATTAAAACGCCAAAGTTACGTAGTGACTCATATTTAAGGTTTTTAACAACTTAAAAATTCGATTCCTCTTCATAACGATACATGAAATGGAAACTTTTGCAGGTGGTGACCACACAATCGTTTTGAGAATCAATCTTTGCATGAGATAAGTTCTGTACAAGATTAAGGGATTCTAGAGAAAAAAAGAAAACATGTATTATATAAACGCCTTGAATTTGATATTTGGAACGATTTTACGAACACATTACAAGCCCTAAAATTGATTGAGCAATCCAGAAAATTATTTGTGATTTAACTTATTTTTCACATGTGGTGCAAGTGGTTTAGGAAACAGCATTGTCTCAATAGTAGATTTTATGAAATACAAGAGGGGTTCCCAGCTTTGCCTGGGTTTACAGTAACCACCAATGAAATAAAAAATTAATTGTTTAAATTTA
>JAQGBY010001139.1:0-32270 GCA_034698785.1 Mycogona germanica
CGGCAGTCCCTAATAACTTCGCATTTGTCTGGGGCTAATGTTTAATTTGCTCGATATGGCATCGGGAGTTGTTCTGTGTACTCCTGGGACCCGCGCTTATCGATTTTATTTTACTATTATTGATTTAAATTTGTGGACATCAATTTTTAGATTCTATCGATCAACGTTTACAAATGTCACTTTTAAAATATTGTTGTGATTTAATACAAATCCTGTGATTACGATATCATCTACATTTCGCATGTTTCTCTCTCCTTTTCTGTTTTCTCTGTCTTTCTTCATATTTTTGATCGAAATCTTATTAATTCCCGGTGAGATAATGGAGAGTTTTTATCCCCGAGCTTCCACTTTGGGCGCGCTCGCGGGTTCTTAGGAGGATCTATGTGGTGGTGTGGCTCTTTTTTCCCGGGTCGTTTCGCTACTTTACACGACAAATGTACTCTGGCACGACTGAGCTTAAATGACTTTAGTTGTTTACCGCATTATTGTTGGCGGATATATTTATATGGGAGGGTTACATGCAGAGGTGGTGGGGGGAGTAGTTGTGTCGCTCGGGGGAATTAGTGGTGCGAAGGGGTGGGAGGAGTGGGGGGATTGCGGTGGGTGGAAGGTGTCATGTCAACTAGTTCGTGTACTGTATATACGTTTCAATTCGTACGCGTGCTATTCATGTGTGCGACGATTTTGTGAATACAACTATATTATGAATGAAAAATACGGCCGCCATTGGCCCCCATTACGGCTGCTTGTGGGTACATATTGTAAAAGAGTTGGGGGGAAGTCGATTGTCTGGAAGAGTGGCCAGTCGGGCCTCACGGTTGGTCGACCAGTAGTCTCTGGCGGGGTCGGCGCCGACGGGAATTTATTGGGATGCTTTTACCGAGGATTACTGGTTCCGTAAATGGGACGTGACCTTGGTGCGACCTTGGTCGTTACTCTAATCCTTAGAACCTGGGTGCGCATTCGCTGGCCTGTGAGAGCGGACTGGACGGGAAAGGTAAATACGATCTGTCGTAAAGTACACGTCACGTAATCTCATTTTTAGTTTCGTGACGTCGTTTCTTTGTCGTGGTCTCAGAGGAATCGGCGCTTCGTTCAAGTAATCGCGGCACTCTATTTCATATGTGATTGGACTATTTATACTACTGAAATGAAATAGTCAGCAAACCGAAACACAAAATATATTTCTTCTGTATGAATTTTTTTCGGAGGTTTTTTTTTGTTTCTTCAGAATTTCTTCAAGGATAACATATTTTAACAATTAAAAATATTTGGCTTACCATCGTCAGTAAGTTTGGATTGCTAAAGTCTTGCTTCCGCATCGTCCAGTAGATCGTACTACTGTGTTCTGTTATTTATTGTAATATACGAGCGGAATCTATGCGAGCATATTTTTATGTTAATTTGTAATAATTGCTAGTCAGTTGGCGGTGTTGCGACTTTAATAACCCCAGACGATTCCACATTCCGCAGTGTGTTCAGAAATTTCGATGTTGCTAATGTGATGGCGAGGATTGATCCAAATTATCTCCCGATCTCAGGAGGTTAATTACTGTTTAGGTGTCGCCGAGTAGATCCCCTATTTGTTGACTTTTTCACATTAGTCTGTGTGGTGTGCGCAGTATTTTTCTTTTCTTAATTCGGTTCATGTGATTTGCCGAAATCGGTCTCTGGTTTTGTGACGCGTGCCGTCGAATCGACTGCGCCCAAAGGGCGTTGGCCGTTTCTGCCCTTCTTTTGTTGTCGTCGGCGGGTGGAATACCTCCTCCCCCCCACTGGGCCTCCACCCTCATCCCACCACCACCACCACCGCCGCCATCACCACTACCTCCTATCCAACTTACCTCGTCCGCCAGGCGTGATTGAATTCATCATCATCCTCTCTGATGGCTGCCGCGGGACGTGTCAAACCGAACCGACCGGCAGCCGTGAGGAACAGCGACGAAATTCCCCGGAATCAAATACTCTTTGAAAAAGTTAACCGAGTTTAGGGGAAAGTCTGGTGACAGCAGCTTAACAAGAAATATATTAGAATGAAACTGAACTCTCTTTTAAAATCAAATAGGCATTTACTAAACTATAGCGACGAGTTACTCGTATATGTGATTCGAATTTAGAGCATATGGCGTATTATGACGACCGCCGTGTGAACATTTCGGGTTTTGCGATTTTACTTAATACCACGCTTTGACTTAAGCTCATTGGATTATATCTGCGATTTAATTTGCATAGTCAGAACTGTTCAAATCCTATGCGTCAATTTAGGTTTAACAGGAGTGTTGACGTTACGGTGACATGGAGGTCAAATGGTGGACTTCACTCACAGCCGTCAAACATTATCATTATTATTTAGTACTTTCTACTTTCTTTTAGATTTTTGTGCCGTAGATTTTCGTTGATTGCACATGTGTCTCCTTTTAGGAGAGGTTCAGCTCGGTCTTGTACAGCCCAGTCAGTGTACAAAGAAATTTGGCCCACCGACAACCTCATCGCCTGGTTGGTTGCACCAGAAACCGCGCCCCGCACTCGTGCCGTTGCTATAGATATACATTGGCGCGTGTTGCGGCCGTCAAAGATGGGAGTTATTGTTCCCAGGACGGTTACTCCTTTTTTCCCCCAGGGTCCCACCCCGCGTCCATACCGCCTCATCTCCCCTCGCAACATCTCTTTTGACGACGCGCCCACACCCGCGTTCTGCTCGTCTTCGCCGAAAGGTGTGCGCGACTGTGCTCTACAGAGAAATAAATGTTGGTCATTGGTGATTGACCAGTGAGTGTCTGGGTCAGTGTTTTGTTCTTTTGAATCCAATACTGATTGATCGGATTTAAAGAAAAATAAAATTTCTTATATCGAGAAAATCGATTGTACCGTAAATAAAAGTGATCATAATTTTGCTAATGACATTTACATCAAGTTTGCAACCTAATCTAAATCAAATTGGTTACTACTTTGAACCTTACTCAAATTTAAAGAGTCTGCTTAACGCTCCAAGCAAATTTCAATGCGGATATATTATCATTTCAATATTTTTTATTATATAGGTTTGTAGAATCGATCAGTGTTCTATGGAGTTTTAATTGTTGAGATACATCTAGATATCAAGTCGTTTACTACTAAATGTATCGGGACACTCGCGAATAACTATTTGCTCCCGACAAACTCAAAATTGCCAATTTGGCTACTTAAAAACGCATCCAGACCCAAACGATGACAGCATCTTGCGAGGTTTGGTGCAAATCGCCCATATGGTGGAATGGCCACGCATGAGTTGTAGGCCTACTGTAAAGTTTGCGATCACGTACACAAATTGAAGTCTGGAATCGAGTTGATAAGAAATAAGCCTCGCGCGGCGCAGTTAAAGAAATAGAAATTGCAGTGGCTGAATAATGGAATTTGACTATAATCAAGAGGCGAAGAAGGGAAAAAATAACAATTACAATTTGATTTTGCTAGACAAATATTTTTATCGGCAGCAAAATTGCGTCTCTCGATCGAATTAGATTGTTGGTTTTCTCCGGAGAATTGGTGCTCGGAGGTGCACGGTTATCCTACTAATTAAAATTCCAAAATAATGTTTATTCATTCTCTTAATTGATTTTTCTCCATTCGCTGGTGCGTGTCTTACTCGTGATGTGGCTGAGACTTTTTTTTTGGCATGCCCTCCTCACCCCATCCAAAAAGGGGTATTAAAACAACACCCCTCAACATGTAGTTGTCCTGAAAGTGCCAGCTCGATACGAGATTTCTTAATTAGAGTCGCAATCGAAGGTGCAAACAGAAAACGTAAATTCCAACGTCCAGTTGTGATTCAGTGGTCGTACGTTTAGTGTCGCGGTCCCAGATTCCATTCCCGGAGCTCTACCTATTTTGAATATTCGATCCCAGAGTGTCACCTGAGAACGATGTTTGCTCCCGGATAACGCAGGTTCAACACGGTGTGTCTCTACTACAGAGTATTACTCTAAAAAATCTATCCACGTTAAAGCGTTTTTTGGTATTGAAAAAAAATTCAATTAAGTTGTACATTTAGATGGAGTGGCGGGTGGAACTCGCTCGACTGACCGTCCGACCCAGCCCACCTAAACCGTACCAGCACTCGCTCGCACTCTCCTGCACTCTCTCCTGCCAGCCCCGACCCAGGCTTCGATGTTATTTTTATGGGCGTGGGCTCGCGACTTGACAAAAGAGATTGCCGACGAGATAGAGCCGAAGAGATATCATCAATTTTAGCATCCAATTATATTAAATGCTTTTATGGGGTAGCAGCGGGCCGGGTCGAGCGGGCGCAACGCTGCAGCATCTCTCTCTCTCTCTTTCTCTCTCACTCGTTCTCTCACACACCCACGCACCCTTTTCCATTCGCTCTATTTGTTTTAGCGCCATAGATGGATGGGGGAGGGAGGAGGTTGGTGCTGGCGAGGCCGCGGGAATCTCGGGGATTGCGGAATAATTGCAACTGCTTTTTCTCGCGCGATACCCAATTTACCAAAACCGTAATTACCATCAGAGAAACGAAAAGAAAAATTATTTTAATATATTTATTTCTGTTTGCCGGTGGTGTTTGGGTACGTGCCCTGCTATAGCGAAAATGAGCGATTTCGAATTGATCACGTTCGCGGCGAACCAGGTGCTATATACACTCGTATATTTTTGCTGCTGGAACGCAAAACGCGCCATCAAATTAAAAAAGAACAGTGACGAAATATTTGTATGCTGAGCCCTTACTTAACGCTTTGTATACGCACAAATGTATCGTCATGAATTTCATTTTTGAAAACAACTGAATTGTGCTTTGTGTCGAACAGGCATTTGTGTCTTAAGAGAGTGGTTTCTCAAATTTAATGTTATACTCTGTATAACATGGACCAATGTTGTCTGTTGTTTCATACGACTTGGTAACCATTCGACTGCTCAACAGCCTTGTCTCTGTTGGAAAAAACTATTTTGTAAATCTGCTAGGGCTAACCTGGGAGATTAGAGACGCTAGTCTTGGCACTCGTTCTTCGTCATTGTGATCTGAGATAAAATTAGCGTTGCGGCCCCCTGTAGGTAGGCAATCCATTAGTGATCCGGTGTTTGGCGTGCAGCGTGATTTCGTCGGTCCTGGTTTGTGCAAAATAATTATGCCGAAAATATTAATGCCGCAGCATTGCGACTTAAAAATGGGATACTATTCAAACAATTTTCCATAACATATAATTTGAAGTTAAATGTATTCTGAAAGCCTCTTGTGTTTTCGAAATGCCAGAATTTGAAATTTGAGTCACTGAGACCAGTCCTCAGTTGGATGGAGTCCATGACACATTGTAGGCCAGTTACCTCCACCTACAGACAAAAATCGCTGGAATAAAAACTGGGACGTTTCCGTGATTTCGAGAATGTAGTAGAGGATTCATTTAGCGTCGAAAATGACAAATTAAAGCTCTCGAATTATTGGGCTAATCTAATAAAATACGTGGAATGCGCTTATCTGAATTTGCGCCCCGCCTTTAAAATGTTAGCGTTTGTGTGAACTCGCATGCAGACTACGGCTCGTCTTTGTTGAAAACGCGTCAGATGAATTTGAAGAAAGAAATCGTGCGCAGATGTCGCTATGGAATTCGAGCAGATTCTTGTGAAGCCGCAAGTCTGGATATTTTCTTCCAAATATTTGAGAAGTAAAAGGAATAAAATTAACATGGCTATTGGCGTAGTCCGAGTACCAAACGTTGGGAACAATTAGGACGGTTGTTTCGGTTAAAATAAATCGGTAGCTTACTAATTCAACCGATTCCCTTGAACGTCGCCCCCCTCTCGGGTTACAATTACAATTACAGGTCATAGGATACAGGATATGTTACAGGTCATAGGATGTGACCTGTTATGCTGGCGGCCCGACTTAGTAATTCAGCCGACTGCCGAGATTTGCAAACAGACACACGGCGCCAGGTCACCCGAATGCTGCTTCTGCTGCTGCGTATAGTCATCCCATTACAGTTGTCTCATTATATTTGTCATCTCGCGACATTAGGTATAAGTCGGCCCATTTTCTAGGAAAGACAGTGAGTGCGTTCGCCGCACGAATATTATATCGTAGTTGAAGTTTTTCGCGGCGGCGGGTGACGTTCGAAAAGGAGGGGGAGTAGGGGCGGGGGCTGTCATTTTTGGGACGGGATAGGTTTTGCAAAGAGCGACGGTTTCCGTTTTCTCTTAGTCGTTAACGGTGTCTTGCGAGCGGGCCTGTTCCGTCACAGGGTTTTGGTTCTCTGCTAGGAAAAAATCTGAGATGTCATGCGATTCAAAATAAATGTCGTTTGTGCTTCGAACGAATGGTAGTTGAATTTTTAAAAAAGCATGTTGGATTTGAAAATGCTGTTAATAATTGGGTGGAGCACATAAGATATATTTTTTGGAAAGAAAATATTGTAGTGTACACGTTTGTAGTGTTAAATGATTTGTAAGTGGTCTCGTAAATGTCGTACAGTGAATTGGGTGTAATGGAATTTTGTTTATTTTGGAAATAAAGTAACACTAAAGTAAATGTCGTTTGTGGATTTGTTTAGGATTAACCAATAATTAAAAAATATTGATACTGTCAGTTGTCTTATCTGTCAGTTGTCTTATCAGTTGTGTAAGATATTGTACGAATTGTTTCAAATTGTTTGTATATGAACTAACTGGAAGCTAATCTGTTTTTCTCTTTATAGGTAAGTGTTCTACTACACTGAAATTCACCGTGTTTGGAAATTTTGGTCTGCTCAGGGTAGGACGAAATTTCCAATGAAAAAATCTCATTTCTTTCATCCATTTTGTCAATGCCGATTCCCCCGTTCCATTATTCCAGTCTACTTCTTTTTTCGTCTAACACTTGAATTAGGAAACTAACTTGAGGTGGGTGGCGTTGGAGGAGGAGTGATCATCTGAAGGAAGCGTCTTTTGAGAGATCCCGCGCATTAGGACTATAAATATGCACGCATCTAGTGCCGGTCCCAGCCATGTTATAATAAAAGAATAGCGCGATAAAGAAATATGCGAAAACTTTTTTCCCTTTCACAATCGAAGAAACATTATACGGAGACGTCGGCTAGGACCATTATTATTATTATCGAAAATAATAGCGAAATGAATATAAAGATTTTTAACGGTCGATTTGGTCACAAAACGCGGGGGAGAAAAATGTAATTCCACGGCATCAATGAAAAATTGACGCCGCCGCTGGTCGTTAGTGAAGAATTGAGGACTAGAGGTGGGGGGGGGGAGAAGGAGACGCGTTATTTTGTCAGATGTCGAAGAAAAAGGGGGTTGGGGAGGCGTGCATGTAGGCATCAGTGGTGGGCAGAGAGTGATGCGCGTAGTCAGTCCCGAAAGTGGATGAAATCCTAATGAACAGTTTCGTTCAACTTTTGTTCTTTTTGTTTGACCGATTCGTTTAGGCTAATTTTACCAATTAATTTGTCGTTTCGCACGTTGTAGTGTGACGAAATTTGTTAGGTTCTCTCCTGAGATGTTTTTTTAAGATGGTGATGACGACACTTTCGAGATTTCGGGAAAAGAAACTATTCGTATCACTAGACAAATTATCCGGCTTCGCCGATTCGATCCCGGTGATGGTAGTGACGTACTATTCGATGGGATTTTCAAATATTTGGTAACCCCGTTTTGCCTGATTACGTCACGTGTGGTTATAACAAGACAATAGCGGCGCAACACGTAATTTGTAAATTTAGTTTGGATTCCTAAAAAATTTACAATTTAAGAAAATCATATCTGTTCAAAACAAAGAGTATTTTCACAATATTTATTGAAATAGCAGTATCACAGATTTAATTAAATTAAAATGGTTGCTGTCATCGTCAGTATCATATGAGTCAAGAAGAGAAAAAGTAACCCATATTTGAATTTTCCGGTGACGCTATGGGTTAAAACTTCAACTCCTGATATCTCAAGAAAATCGCAAAATTGAGACCTCAAATATTTTGCGTTAACCTAGAAATTTGAGAAACTACAGACTCTGTACATTCAGCCCAAAATTTCATTGCGACTTGTTACGCCGTTCCGTTGCCGTTTGTTGAAGCTAGACCTTCATCGTGTTTCCCTCCGTTATGTAACAAAATCTAGCCAGTTGTTTTTATTGTCACTTCTCATAGTTCAGCCACCACTGGTGAATATTCGTGAACTGACAGCATCCTTTTTTAAGAACTCGCGTTGGCGTTGCCACCATCGATTTACGCTCGTAACTAGCCTCCTATTATAAGAGCGCTGACTATATAGTCTGTCCAATTTTGGAACGTTTTGGTTGGAAACTTTCGAATCTATATTGATTTTAATGACTGCTACGATCGTTAAAAATTATAATTGTCATCATGTCTGTTTTTACTGCCGTCGTCTTAAGTGTAGGGTCTTTCGCTCCGATAGCAATCTGGGCGTCTATTGTCGACATCGATTACGTTATCCTTCAGGGCTAGGCGCGCTACAACTGCCATCTTTCACATCTGATCTCGTAAAAAAAACTCGCTAGAAATTAAATCGAGAATATTTTTTTGTTTTAAGGTGTAATCTTTCTTGACGATTTAACGTCATTGGGAAACAATTAGAGCAGCAACTGATACTGGATCGTATTCGATTGAAATGAAATGGTATTTCAGATAAATGTGTCGTCCTTGCCAGGAATTAACCGACCCCCACATCTGTCCTTTTCCCCCACCCACAATCAGGGTGCTCATCCACCCTCCCCAAGCCCAACACCCCCTCACTCCATGGTTCCTTATCGAAAATTGGACGTGCGTGCGAGTCATCCATTTTTCTTTTGTTTCGACAACCCCCGCTCTGGTTCGATTCGTCGTTCTCCGTTCAGCGATTAACGACGGTATATATGTACGGGGGGGAGCTGGCGTGCGCGTTCCAATTTCTTCGCCACCGAATCCGAGCCGCTCGCTCACATGCACCGAGAATATGAGGGATGCTTAGAACACGATCACGAAGATGATGAATTTTTAACTCTTCTGCCTCTCCACCGATCATCCGACCGATCGACTCGATTCATTCCAATATTTATGTTCGCTGCATTGCGCATATCTATCTGCATGTATCTCATGCACACTGTGCATGTATTTGTGCATCTAACATCGACCTGGCATTCGCATATCCTCGTCAGACCCTACCAGAGCCCCAAATTCAGATATCCTATGCTTCGCCAGGTGGCGCTAGTGTCTGGTTTCAGTCACTTCACTACCATTATAGATTATATAATGTCACCTATAATGAGGCTTACCACCTTTCTAGGCTCAGATCGCCACGAGTGGGCGACCTGGTAATTCTGCCTAACCTAGGCTGCCTAGGAAAAGGATCTTTAACGTATTCTCATATCTTATAGGGAAGGGTCAGGATTTACTACCATTCCGAAAGAAGTCATGAGAATGAATTTCTCATGCCCGAAAAATGTCGAAGGTGTCGGCATGAATCGAAACCGTGATCCAAGAAGTCAACGAAAAATAATCGGTGCACCGTTTCTCGATTTTTGTTTGGTGGATACACCTCAACGAAAAGTCTATTTGGATGTTAACTGAGTCCTAAAAAGAATTTGGTGTCGAATTGTGTTTATTTTTCGCAAATTGAGTCGATTTCTGTTTTATGGCATTGAGGAGGTCCCAGTAGGACGAGATACATCGGCCATTAATAGTCAATGTGTGTGTGGGCACAGCCGCGGCCGTTATTTATGTATATTTGTATATTTGCGTATCTGTATTTATTAACGGCGCCGTTTTGCGCAGTGAAGCGTGCTGGCAGCTGGCGAGATCGACTCTAGCGACACCAGCGAGCAAATCGTTCAACACCGGCGCTACTGGTGAGCGAATTTAGTTTCCCTTCAGCAGCAAGGAATGACTGTATTGTGATCAATAAACAAACTCGACAAACCCTTTCCCTTATGGATTATGGTTTACAAATTCTAAGAACCAGCTCAAGATCATGCATATTTATTTAATTTGCATCGCGGCATCTATTGTTAAATCCACAGTTTCTCGAGTGTGGCTTTCATATCGTGACGCTTTCACGAAGTATTTTGAAGTTTTTACGAAATGACTCGCTTCGCCCGTACGAAATTTCATCTTCAAGAAAATTTATCCCAGTTTCAGGACATTCGTTCCGTAAATCTTTTCGTGCACTTGGCCGTGTCTGTCGCTTTTAAAATCTGCGTCCGCGTAGAATGCAATTTGTCAGCGACTCACAAGTTTAGTGGTGATTCGTCTTTTCGTCCCTCGCCTCGAAACTCCGGTACAGTTTTCACGTGTTCGCCCGCTATCTCTCTGTGGCGCTGTTTGTCATTTGCGCCATTTTTCTTCTTTTTTGTACGTGTTCCTCTCTCTCTCTCATACACACCGGCAAGTGTGACCAGATTTTCGGGGCCGTAATTCCCCCGGTCGAAACGTACGCTGCTCGCCGCCACGGGTCGGTCGATACACGCGTTGCCTACGTATGAATGCCAACTGCGCAGTTTATTTCTTGGCCACTTCGTATCGAGTTGTGTGTGTGTGTGTGCAAGTGCATGTAAGTTGTTTGGAGAAAGATTTCGTGGTTAGGGGGAAGGTGCTCTCAGAATTCACATCACGAATGCGGAAATTATGGAATGGAAATTCATCCGTTAAGTTCATTTCCGTGGAGCATCTATAATTTTAATATTTAGGAGTTGGTGACGGCTGAAAACTAAATGTCAACTGGGCGCCAATGTTGGGTCTAAATGTAAATGTGCGTTTCTGTTGGAATCGATGTTGGTTTGTGGGAATTGTGGAGTCGGTCGCTCGCGTCACATTTTCACCGGAAATTCATATTTAGTGTTGTACGGTCAGTAGTCTTTAGCGTGTGCTGGCAGTTGCGCACGTTGCTCGCCCCTTAATTTGCGCCCCTCATAATCTCAGGACGCATTCTGTTGAAGTGTTTTACGCGGAGATGTGGCGGTAAATTTTTGCTTTAAGACGAGGTTGCAAATGGCCCCAATGAATGTTGGTAGCCGGCGGCCAAACCATTTGCGCTTTTCAACTCCCCCACTGCCTCATTCGCATTTCCAACGCCCCCCCCCCTACTTCCCACACCCACACACACTCCACGTCGTCATCATTCGTCTTCGGGTGGAGAGGGCCGAGAAATGGCTGCCTCTGTATTTAATGACCGTTATGCTAATTGTCGCGACGAGATTTCTTTTCTCGCGCTCTCTCTCTCTCTCTCTCTCTGTTTGCTGTGTGTGTTTCTCTCATTGGAGCATGCTTGGTATTCGTGCCGACTTGACGCTAATTGAGTTCGCACTTTGCATAACGAGCCGATTTTATGGAGTGCGGCACCGAACTGGCAAAGAGGTGGAGTGGCTAGAGGCGGAGACCGGAGTGTCTGCAAACAGTTTAGCTTGTCCGAGACTTCGTGCTCTTTTACGAACCTAGGTGAACTGTCATGAATCCTATTAGGAAGTGCTGATGAGTCGAACGCCAGTTTTGAAATTCTGATCTGCTGAAAGTAATCCGTGTTTAAATAATATTCGGGACGTATGGACGCTTTTGTTTTGGAAGGTAGGACTGACTAATTCCTGCTGAAACGTCTCTGCCGTCGTTGGCGTTCAAGGGATCTGCCCAAATATTCTGATTTTGTCTTGCCTATGTGTGTATGTATCAAATGCTATGGTACTATGTAACCATACCGTAGAAAAAGTGCAAGAAATGCGAATTGTGATCACAAAATCAGAGAATCCCGGCTCGTCCACATAGCTAGGCCAAAACAGCCTATCGCAGCCCATTTGTGATTTTTATTTCCAATAGCGCCCCTGAGTTGTACAGTTAATGATAGTTCGGTATCAGGTCTGGTGTTAAATTGGGTTCGGCTGGAATAGAGGTAGGTGGGGTGGGGGTGGAGGGGTTGGCGTTGCGAAGAGGGGAGAAGGGGTGGAGGGGAGGGCGATCTCTGCGGCGGCTTATTTCGCGCGGCGCCGCCGTCGGCTATCCCGAGATTTATGTTGACCGAGCGACCGGCTAAGTCCCGGAGTAATGTCGCGATATTTGTCGCCCGCCTTCGCGCGGCGACCCAATAAAATACTCAATAACGAAACCTCAGCGATGTGTTTGGCCGCGGCAGGACTGCGGTCTGGCCCACCTTACTTCGTTCAACTCTCCACCCCCTCCTCCTCCATCCAAACCCCACCTTTTCAATCTCCCACCACCCCCCTCCTCTAAACACTGCTGCCAGATTCCTCTGTTCTCCGACCCGTGTCACGATGGCTGTGCTCGTTAGCCTAACCGCCGTGTATCCATTAACCCCACACCCACGCCTTTATGCTTCCCCCCAACCCCCCTGCTCACACCGCCGCCCAATTGCCCCCCGTAGATGCGCAAGTGTGACCTGATGGCGAATCTGATCGTTTCCAACCGCCCCGCACTTCTTCTAGCATTAAAACAAACAATGTGTTTGTTTTCACTGTACAGGCTTTTGCTCTTATGAGTCCAGACAGAGTGAATACCTTTGTGTGGTGGCGAGCGGCAGCGAATGAGCGCGCTTGCCCGCATTGCTCGCGTGCTGTGCCTGTTTTGTCGGCGCGTGTCTTGCGAATGGAGCACGGATTGCTCGCTTACCGGGGGCAGCTTTGCCAATGCGATATCAGTGGCGCGTTTGGGATTTCATCTCCATTTGAGCTACACTGCTGACTGGGGCCGGCATTTCATTTAACGAATAATTGAATATGGGTTGGACTCCTTGACGGAATAAACTAATCAATTAAATACAAAAGTGTAATTTATGAAAACTTGTTTGTTTTGCGATAATCATTCACCTCATAAGTTTTTAATATTCTATTGAAATTAAAAATTGTAAAAATTGAATCGCTTCGTCATTTTCGTTGAGCACATATAAATGTGAATATTATTTGTCAGATTATCTAGCGCGAAAATAATTTTCGTAAATTTTTTTTAATATCCTTAGCGGTCATTTCAGTATTAACTGCAATAATCGTTAGCGATTTCGCGTCTTATTCGAATGGTTTTCCAATTAATGGTGGTCTCTTATTTCTATATATGATGTTCCTCAGTGTATGCATTTTATTACTTCTCTATTCTATTGCTTTATCCATTTTTCGATCGAATGTGAATATTATTTGTCAGATTAACTAGCGCGAGAATAATTTTCGTGAAAATGTTTTAATATCCTTAACGATCATTCCACGAACGTTAACTTTCCCCGAAAGCTGAAAATACACCGTTTGTAAATCGAAAGCCGTGAAGCGACACTAACAGAAGTTCAACCCCATGTGCGCACCATTGTCCCTATTTTTTCTTTTTTACTCACACAAAGGTTTTACTACCCAAAAAAATTGTTTACCGTATCGGTATTTCCTTTTTTCACGAGTCGACCGCTAGGCGGCGGGGCCTTCGCCCTTCGCTTCGCCCGTTCGACTTCTCGTGGCTTTGGTGACGCTGCGCACCTGGCGGCGGCGGCGACAATTGCGCCGAACGGTGGCACTGAGTGTCGCGCGATTTCTCGGAGAAAATGCGCGACCTTCGCTAACGAGATTGAAAGCCGAGAGAATCGATATGTGCACGCGTCGCTAGTCTGCGCCAGACGACGGGTTTTCGTTTCGGCTGGAGCTTTTTCGTGGAGGTGGGGGTGGGGGAAGGAGGAGGAGGAGGAGGAGGGGATGATGGTTGTGTGCGCATGCGTGCGATCTCAGCCGCAGTGTTCGTGGTTCCGAAGTGAGCGGTCACCGTAATTTTTTTTTTCGTGGCATTTCTTTTGTTTTTGTGTGAGAGACCGATCACAGAATCCTCTGTTTCTGAAATGAAGTGTATTGCTCTTGTTTTCGGAAAACGTCGCTAACGTCTCGTCCTGAGACTAACGTCAGATGTTCTATTATAGGACAGATGTTTAATGCGAATTTCTATATTTCGCAAACAGAAGATGTTGGCACTAATTATTTTCGTTGAGTTACAGATATATCTGCCAAGTACCAACTCATTCAAAAAAACAGAACTGCCGATTCGCAGAATTTCGTTTCTTGTGAATAGCTCGACGATGTGGCGTTTATTAGAAAGCGGGATCAGAACTTATGTTTCTACAACGTATAAATATTTGAATCAGACAGTCGAAAAGTGAAAAAATAAGTAAATTACGTGGAAATGTTCGTTCTATTTTGTTATTTGGGCCGGTTTGGTTATGAACATTTCCTTTTTTACGTATAATTTTCCAACTTTTGTTTTCTAGAAGAATATTTCGGCTTAAAATGTGTAGTAATGTAATCACTGAACTACTATTTACGAACATTTCTTGGAAAAGAAGAGAAAATGTATTCGCCAGCAATTTTTTAAAAATTCTAATTGGCTATTAGTCATTTTCAATCTTTTTTTTTTTTTTTTGGAGATTTAATTTAAAGAGATATGCTGTGCATGGCTGAGCGGGGAAAATGTTAGGCGGATTCCCTTTTGGCGATGAAATAAGAGTCAATTTTGTGTATCGTTAATCGAGTATCACCGTAACCTACCGCTACTCTTCGAGGAGGAAAATTATCTTATAGAAAGACTCTAAAGTAAATGTCACCATAGAAATTCATACTTTTTTTTAATGTGTATATTATCTTAAATCGATAGCAGAATCGAACTTGTCCCACTCTGGGAAGCATCTTGTGGAGAGAGACACTCAAATTATGTAATTCTCTTGGACCCACTCGCCCAATTAGTGACCAAGAAAGCCTTGTTCGAAAACAATTTTTTCTGATTGTTCTGTTCGGTACCTCAACCTATGCACAAAATACGGTCACTCACAATTTTTTACACGACTGTGTCAGAAGTTTTCGTTTGGTTACCTAGAAAATTCTTTTATTCATATGAACAAATTCTTCTTAAGCACCTCAACCTTCCACCGTTTGGTTGCCTGCATCTAGTGCTTTCAGTTCATTGTACGAGCGACTCATTAGCTAGCAATATTTTGTAGCGAGCGAGACGTTGGTCAGATGTGGCGAGTGACACCAGTCACCGATAGGGCTCGCTGTCATCGATGCACTTCGTGAATGCGAACGATGACCGGCCGAGGTCCGCCGCTTAACTATCTCCTCTCGCTCGTCTCTCGATTCGGTGGTTTGTCGGAAACGGACCGTTTATACTAATGAGTTAGTTGAATGGACGAGGTGATTAAATCTTCTCTCGACCAACTCACCCCATCCCACCCACCGCCTTCTTCGCCCCCCCCCCCCCCCTATCTCTCTCCTCAACTGAAACTCCCTTTTCTCCAGACACATCCCCTCTTTCCTCCTACCCCGGCTGGTGTGTGGGGAAGGGGAGGGAGAGCCGGGGTGGTTGAGCCAGGAGTGAAGGATGCTGCCGCCGAAAGACGTCCGGGCGCCGCGAATGGTGGGGAGGTGGGCGAATGTTGCGACGAACGGTCGTTAGCGACGACGTCAAACAGTCAAATCGGGCGTGCCTTAATTAAAAGCGGAGAAAATTCTATTTCGCGCTCGTCTCGTACGCAGCGCGTTGGCTTTGGTCTTTCTCACCCACCCCCACCTCTCCTCCTTCCACACTCCCCCTCGCTCGGATCGAGCCCCGAACGCGCGATCATGTGTTTACGACTCGCCTCGTCCCCTGTCGGTGGTCGATCGCCAGGCGATCCTGTTGCCACTTTGGTCCCATAGATGGCGCCCCACAAATTACCTTTTTTGTTGTATAAAATCGACATGAATTTGGAAAAATCGTGAACACCGTATTCGAGCTACGCTGTTATTCAAAGTGGCTGATTGTGCCGCCAGTGCCATTTGTCAATGCTCTTTTCCCTACCACTTTCTTTTCTTTAAAAAATAGTGTTTTCCAATTTCTCCGTGAAAGAGGCCGGGGAGGTCCATCCTCCAAACGGTTGAATCGTGAGCGCCCGGCAAGATGACGTATTGGGTTTAAGAAGAATCGAATATATGTCCTAAAATTCGACGTTTAAAACTTGTGGTTGGGTGTTCGCGATAAACGAATGTTCTTAAACTTTTGTTT
Organism: Mycogona germanica; assembly: GCA_034698785.1. NCBI lineage: Eukaryota > Metazoa > Arthropoda > Diplopoda > Chordeumatida > Chordeumatidae > Mycogona > Mycogona germanica. The sequence continues at coordinate 15,978 of JAQGBY010001139.1, forward strand.
ATTAAATCCCCATTTCATGGAACGAAACACATCTGAAATACGGTGTGTGACCTTAGAATTTGAGGAACTACGTCCACTGTTAATGTCATTTCGCTGCGTCCGTGAGGTCCGTGACAAGGTGACTGAGAAAATGAACTGTTTTTTTGGTAACTGGTTCTGCTGGGCGTTTACAAATATGAATTCCCAACCACTTGCGCAAATTTGTCAGATCGTAATCGCATTCATCTGATGTGCAAATTGTGAATGTCTTTGTACAGATGTATTTTTTTACTGGGGTGTTCGCAACAAATCGTAAGAGACCCAGCTGCCTCTAATTCTACACCCTCCCGCCCTACACCCTTATTTTGATTTGAAAGCTCTCACAGCCTGAAACGTCAGCGTTGTGTGGCGAAATTGTATCGCGCATTTGAATGTCAATCCGATAGGACTCGAATGTGCCCACGCATGTAGACGCGTCTACGTTTCACGTCTAGGTTTGCCGTCATGCCGTTATCGTGCGCATATCTACTCTCGTTTCATTAGGCTACGTCTAATTTGACATTTAGGCACATTTTCTCCGGATAGATTTTCGGCGAAACTGGTGGTGGTAGTGGTGGTGGTGGTGTGTGGGAGCCCCGACGCGTCGTACGGCGGTTTTGCCTTAGCCAAAAATTTGTCATGCTTCTTCTTGGCGGGGGGGGGGAGGGAGTGGGAAGTTTTCCCCCTTCCTAATCCCCATCCCCTATCAGTTTTGACATGCAGTACATAGATACATGTTCAGTAAATCCTCCTGTGAACCTCCTTTGGACGTTTGTAGGTGGCGCTCAAGTCGCTATCTTGTTAGAACTCCTTTGCGTCGTCGCTAATTTTGCGAACAGTTGTCCTGATTTGCCGCCGGAAAATCTAACATTTGTCGACAGTTCAAAACATTATCGATAGTAACTGACCAACTGACCACCAACAAAATCAATATTCTGGGTCGACTGAGCTTGGAATTTATGAAATAAAGCTTTTTCTCTGATAAAATTGTCTTTTGTTGTTGCCGCTCGATCTCAGGAGGTTTGATCCAGGCGCGGGTGACGTTTTTCGTGTGTCGTTTTTCGTGTGTCGTTCTTTTTTTATTTTTTGCACTCCACCACACCCTCCTCACTCATCTCTCCCCCTGCCTCGTTCATCCCCCCTCCTGGTTTTTTGCCTAATGCACTCGGTGTGGGCGCGAGGCCCCGCACATGACTCCCGACGATGACGAGTAGTTAATTAGAGCCAGTTTCATTACAACCTTAATCACGATTCACTATCGCTTGCCGCCCGACATCGCTGCCGTATTTCATTATTTATTTTTTCATTAATTTTGTCTTCTTTTTTCCCCTCTATCTCTCTCTGTCGTTCCATTTTTTTTCTCCTTCTCTCTTGTCGACCCCCTCCCCTTCCTACACGTAAATGGCGCGCTTCGACGCAGCCGCTGCGTTCCATTTGGCGGGCGAAATCGAATTTCTAATGTGTATTTCGTGGTGCCAGCTGCTCTGGGTTACGCGAACACAAGTCAAACGTTTATTGATGAGATTACACTCGACAAAAATTGACAAATTTTTGAAAAAGAAAATGTCCCACAAAATCGACAAAATAGATTTTCTCGCAAATGAATATGATTCGGAAGTGTATCGTCAAAAAAGCAAGCTGGGTCATGGTCAGTACGAGAAGATTATTCATCGGTCCTAACCATGTATTCTTTTCCGGGCTCAGAGAGACGTATTCCTGTTTTATAGAATATTCGTGTACCCCCTCAGAGTCCTTATTTTAAGAACACTATTTCATTTGTGCAATAGATTGTGATTCTTGTATTTGATCATTTCCATCACTTTTGCGAATTTGAACCACATTTTAAGTACACGCTATTTGGGTTTATTTGTTGGAGACGGTTTTACGATGGAAAGGAGAGGGTTGGTTGATCTGACTTGGCAGAGCGACTGACATTTGTAATATCACGCGTTGATCGACTATATGGTGCGTCATAGAAATGTATATACTAGTATATATATCTACATGCTTTTTTATATGCACAGTATACGTGAATGATCGTGCGATCGTATACATGTCGATTGGGAACGGAACATAACCCCCCGCGTTTCAATTTTTTTCTCACTTTTTTGTTACGTACGAGTACATCAATCGGCGCTTCTGATTTGCCACACACACACATGCACACACACCCGATATCTGTCTCATCACTCCGGCTCGATTTGATGCCAACTGTTTTTTTATTAGTTGAAATCGTCGTACCTCAGACCGCGTATACATTTACGTGACTGAGCGTATATCGAAGTTTATATTTGCAGCGTGATTTTTAATCTTGTCTCTGCACCCATCAGCATCGGGAGTCGAACTGTTAATTAGCTGTCAGGATATTCATATTTATTAAATACAGTTTGTCGTGGTGGATTCGCACTTATCACTATTCATATACTTTATATCCTCCCGAGACCACTTCTGCGCCCTTACATGCATGCTTACATGTACAGTATGTATTCTTAATGTGTTATTTGCATGGAAAGATGTCAACATTTATTAGACTGCTTTCAGAAGGATACTGTTGGTGCGAAATGATGCACTTTCGGTTAAGACTCGGGTCTCCGGATTAGTGGGATTGTCCCGGATTCCGAGAGAGAGAGGGGTGCGAGTGTGGGCTCCTCTCAACCACTCACTCTTGTTAAGCCTCGTGGCGGGACGTCTGGCATCAGCAGCACCGCGACGGAGGACACCGTCCGCCAATAAATGTCCGTCCGGCATGCGATAGTCTCCCTTCCCCTCCCACACACACACGCACGGCGTTGTGTAGCGACGATGATGACCGCTCCCTTTATGAGCATTAATTTCGCCGTCACAATGATTCTTAACATCCATTTGGCTGCGTTAAAGCTGTAGACTGGGATTAGATTTTATGTGTCGGCGGCGGCTGGGAACTGCAGTCACGTTGGGGCACTGGGAAACTGGAGGGCACGTGCGTTGACCAGTGCGCCACCTGGTGGCTGGAGGACCTTTTTTTTATCTGTCGCCGTTTCTGCACTGCGTTGCCGCTGTCCTGGCTCTGTTTCGCCGCCGGACAATGTCGCCCGGACTAGTGTGGACAGATCCTCCGTGTCGCGCTGGGGTGGCAATTGTAGACTTATTTTTTTTTTTTTTGGGGTGGGGTATCTCGTTATAGCTGTACCATCTTCATCTACTCATTGCCCGCACCGAATAATCGTGAACTCGGACCACATTTTTAAAAATTCAACCAGTTTTCTTTCCCTGTTTGACGAATGTCCAGCTTATGACGAAGGAAAAAGGATAGCAAACTGGTTGAATTAAAAAGATGTGGTCCTAGTTCACGATTTTTGGGTGCGGGCAATGAACAGTAGAAAACAGTATATGATATTGTTGGGCTTTAATGATTTGGACAAGTTTCACTACGACTCACTATTGCATCTTCGGATGGATTTTGCAAGACGTGCTCTACACTGTTTAATATGGCATAGCTCTAAGAAACGAAATTGCTATTCGTTCAAAATATAAAACATTCTGAAACATGAAATGTGTTTTATCATTTTTAATGCAGGCACTAACCATTTCCTTATTGGTACTATGCATTTTATATGATTTTGTTCTAGGAAGCGGAATGAATTTTGTAAATCTTTAAAATCACCAATTCAAAGAAGCTTGCCTCAGGGGTGTGCACTAAAAAATTATATGGTTACCATCTGTATTACGCTTAAAGGGCCTTCAACATTTAGTCCGGGCCCGTTTAGCGTTTCGGTGGCCCTGTCCGACTTCTACGCCGTTAAGGGCGGTCAGAAATTCCGAAATTCGGTTTTGTTTGCTCGCCAACACGTAATCCACTTGTGCAGTTAATTGCTCTCTCCTCATGCAGTGACCACATAAACGGTCGCTTTTGCTGTCGTCATTGGGGTGGCACGCGTTGGCCAAGTGCAGGCGCTCGTCGCAACACTGCTACGAGCTGCGGTGAGCGAATTGCCAACGCGCCACGCCACACCACTCGTGGTGAGTGTTTCATTTGGTGGAGGGAGGGAAGGGGGGGTTAGGGGGTGTGGGGCCTTGCTGCACGTACCGAGACAAGATATTTTGCTGCGAACGTAGGCGGGACACGTCCTCTAATATATGTACGTGTCATTTGGCCTGCCGTTTTAAATGGTCGCCTCGTTAAATATGTTAGAAACGCGACCGACGTTGACCTTCCAAACTCTCTGGGTTCCAGGTCTAATTGCGTCTTATATTTGTTTTCCATTGTCTTCTCGGCTTGCCAATGTTTTCTTTTGGATTAAGATACTTTAACTCTGTAATCGTTATGAACATGTAACGTTCTTGTTGAATTGAACTGGTTCGGCAAGAATGATTTGTTCAATGGTTTATTTAAATTTTATTTTCTTTGTCCAAAAACTTATGCGCACAGCATACTCCTAATTTCAGAAAAATCATCTCAAGCATGACTGTGACCATCCATGTTCGTTGTTTTATGACCATTAATTGGTTAAAGGGGATGTGAGCAATCATCCCTAGTTGTGTGTGTTTGCAGTGGAACAGGGGCAGCAGTTGTGGTTGTCACGCGAGTTTTGGTGAAAGGGAAACGTTGCTACATCAGTGAGGAAGCTAGGTAGTGGTTGCGACCACGTGTTCTTTCCAACCAATTGGTCGAACGACAAGTCATTTTGCTCTTAGGTTTATACCGTATATATTTCGTTGGCGACGAGCAGTGTCTCAGCTGGTTGGAAACATGGGTACGATAATCTTAACGATGGCGCCAGCGTTAAAGTTGGTACATGTGATGTCTCCTTGCCTACGGACTACGTACGCTGCTGTGATCAGCGGAAGGTGGAATTGGATTGATTGATCGTTGACAGTTATTATTGTTGCTGACCGCCGTCCGGGATTTCTGCTCGTTATTGGTCTATTATTGGTTTCGCTCTATTTCCCTCGCCAGTCCCGCCATACCTTTAGCTAGGTTAGCTGAACATTTAATTAAAACCACGCTTCAAATTTCGACATTCCTGATGCAATTTTAAGGTTGTGTGTGTATCACTGATGTAAACAACTTTTATTGTTTCCCTGAGCAATTTAGTAATCAATTTTTTATTGTTAAAAATAACTGATTTGGTGATATTGATATCTCGATAGATGCGGATGGATGTGGATGGTTAAAGTTGTCAAAGTTGCGTTTTTATATTATTGTTTATACAACACCCCGTACTGACTTAAAATAAAAATTACCCGTATAATTGAATGTTGATTTTTTAAAAATCGCTTGTGACTTCCCAAGGGTCTTACCTTCAAGGAAATAACTTGTAATGTCCTGCGAATCTTTTGCAATTAACTAAAAAATCGGTACACTTACTTTTTGGGCACACCTCGCATAGCTGAAACTTTTCTTTTTATCTGTGCTGTGTTTTTTGCGAAATATGTCTTTTGTGACGACATTTATTTGGAGTGTGGTTTTTGTGGTGTCACAAAAAATGGCGACTAATTGAGTCCGTTGAATTATTGCTGATGCGGTTTCGCCAGGTTTACCTTTATTGTTTTGTTTTTTCTCCTTTTCGTTTTTGTTCACCAACAACATGCAGTCATTTGGAAAATGATATAAATGAAGGCACGTTTTGGTTTTTTATGAATTCGATTGTTTTCGATTGTTTGTTTATTTAAGGTGTGTAACTTGGTGGCTAAATCACGATTGCGTCATTGATTAATATTCGAAAGGAATTTGAGTCTAGTTCAGTAATTTTTTTAGTCGTAGTTATGGCAAAATAGAACTATGGGCGTTTTCCTATTTCGTTTTTTTTTATCTCATCGCTTCCTCGCTGATTTGATTCCGCGTATTCCGAAATTGCCATTTGGTGATGTGATGGTGTGGTGATGATGACTCGGTCGGATGTGTGAGGGGGAGGGGGAGGGGGAGGGGAGGGGGAGGGTCCTGATGCACAACTGTATCGCTCGACGAAAGCTCGCGGGTAACTTTTCAATTGATACATGGCCGTAATTGAAATATAGATATATTCGCGCTTGTCCAATTTCCGAGATTGGTTATTGTGTTTCCGACGGAGGGATTTGTTGGCGGGTTGGGGGTGTTGATGGGCGACTGGGCCCCAAGGGCGCGAATCTCGACGAAAGGCTTACAACAATTCCTACAGTCATTGTCTCCCTGGCATCTGTTGACGTGTCTGTGATTTGTTTTTATGGAGCTGGGCGAGAGAGAATTTCATCAAACTATTTCATAATAATCGATTGGGTGCTGCTCGCTGGAGGCTGACACGCGTTTGCGTTGTGGCAGTTTAGGATGGAGCCCGTCCAACGAACAGGCTACTGGGGGAAAATTGGAAACATTTTGATTTTATTTTCATACGGTATTTCTAAAATTCGCTGCTGAACAATAAATCCCTGTGTGACAAGCTGTGTTAGGATTAATTTGTTTTAAAAACGAAGGCTTGGAACCATTACGATTTACGATTTGGCAGTCAACTGTTAGTCGTTTGCATGTCATCCAATGCCACCATGGCTTATTTTATTCAATCGGTTCCCTCCTTGTGACGTTCTAAATTCTTATTCATTGTTTGGCAAATGATATCGTTGCCCGAATTAGAAAACAAATCCACTCTACATTAAAAATGCGTTCCCCGTGTCTCTCTCTCTCTCTCCCAGATGACTAGATAAGTCGGGGGTTATTTAAATATCAAAACCTACAGTGACGTTTTCTGGCCGAATGCCAGTCCCCTTATATACTGCTAGTGTGTATGTGTGGGGCTAGAAGGGGGAAAGGTGTTGGCCCCCTTCTTGCCCACGAACGGCTATCGGCCAATTCGACCAGTTTATATTGGCCGTAGGTGCAGTGCGGCTTTTTGTCGGAGGCCGTATGAATTATTTAGCTAATATGACACGTTTCAGATTTATCTTGATAGGTAGACTGTTATTGGAGCCATAATTTTCTGGCGCACATATCCCTTAGCCAGCGTCGTTTCGGTTCCACGAGGGGCCGGGTTGCGATCACGTGGATCCGGCCCCTTATGTCCTCTGGCATTTCGAGGGCTCCTCGTCAATCTTTACAGTCTATTGTTAGGCCAATTACTTTTTAATGGAATCGTATCCGTTAACTTTGACGCAAAAAAATTAAAACGAGAGTCTCTCGGGAGTTATTCTATTTCTGATTCATAGTTTAGGAGCTCTTAACGCGTTGTGTGTTTCCGGCACATAGATATTGTCTTTAATAATAACACTGCTTTTAGTTTGGGCAAAATGTGACCAAGGTTGTCACATTTTTTTATCCAATTTAAATATAACTCGTTGTTCCTTCCGGATGTAACTAAGATCTGAGTTGCGTTTTTCCAGCAAATGCAAAATGTTTCCTACTGATAAATATATTTTTGAAACATCGGTTATATGTTTTCATATTGTATTATTAAAAAGAAAGACAGTTTTAATTGAAATTTTCGTAGCTTTTCGAAAAATTTATATCATCTTGTGTTGATTATTGTCCACCAGACCTCAATTGTCTAATCTAAATTTATTGTCTGTGTAATACAGGAACAAATGAATTAATATACTCTGTACGAGTTATTTACTTGACTCGATTCTATATGTATACGTATTTGTTCAACTAAGGAAATTTCTACCGTGTATTAGTGAAAGGTCAATTTATAGTGCGTTCGCTATTGAGCCAGCCTGATCCGGCCCCCCGCCTCACTGTGCCACCAACCGTGGCGCGGTCAGCTCGCCTCACTCTCTCGAACATTGGAACTGGATGCGCGCGCACCGGGCATTACGAAAGAAAGGCAATAGCCAGCAATAGATTCCCTTAATGGATTTATTTCTTTTTAAAAACCAGCAACACGTGCCATAAATACTGCAACCCCCAGTGAGATATTTCCCGAGATTTCTGGGAATTATCGGCGAGGTTTCGGCGTGAGCACGTTGCGGGCCGACGTGCCAGAAGAAAGGGGCGCGTCGACGGTCATTGGTCGAAAGATGCTGTAGTCAGGTGGATTATGATTGCGCTATTTGCGGCTAGTACAAGAGCGGGACTCCCTCTTGTCTAATAATTAAAAAGAATGCCTATTGCGTTGCCGAGTTAGTAGAATTCTTCTGATTGAATTAATCAGATTCTGATTAGCTCTGGATTGTCGTGGTTCCAGAGTACACCATCCGACATGTCATCATGACTTCTGGCGTGTTCGATTTGTCTATATAATTATCATATCAGGTTCTTGTTGTGTTTGCCCGTTGTGAACCAGTTTCCACATTAAAATTTAAATTAATGCCGCAATATTTTTTAAAAGATCTTCTGTAAGAAAGTTTCGTACTCTTGTTGTAAAACATCAGCAATCCGCGTCAACCTTGTTTGTCTTCCTCGTCTCGCTGACGGCGGTTAACCCTAGCCATCATTTCGTGCGGGTGTGGGTGTGGGTGGGGAGGGAGGTGGTGGTTGAGGGGTGGGGAAGTTGGCGCTGTTTGCCCGTGCTGTGTCGTCACTCAATTTTCTTGTAGGCGATTTACCCCGCGCCGGAATACGTGTACACTGTGGGAATGAATGGATCGTGCCCGTCGTCGGTCGCCCGTGACGCCCGCCGCGAGTTCGTTCTCTTCTTTTCTTTCGGGGGGTCTTTCTTCCACGCTGCGCATGCGCGCTGCGGATCGGCCGCGACGGCGCCGAAGGTCTCTGGCGTCATCTTCGTCTTTGGCGCACCGAGCCACACAGATCTCTCTCTCTCGCTTTTTTACTGGGGTTTTTGTGAGACCGCGAACCGGGAGGAGTTACGACGAGAGACGTTGGATTCGCTTTCGGAATAAATGTATTAATTAATTCCCATTGCCAATTATGAATTTTGTTCGAGAACAATATTCAAGATTTTGAGACAATTCCAATCTCATCGTTCGGAGTGCTGGGAACTTCTGATGGCCGATAGTAATTTTTTCTGCAATCATCTATTCCTACAATAAAACCAAATCGATTTTCAGGAACGCTACCAGATCTTTGTGATTTAGGATGGCAATTTTTCAGCCATCATAATTTCGGTCTAGAAACTGATTCGACATTACCAATCATATGTTTTGATGTTTGGTGCTCGTTGTCGCAACTTATTGAGGTTGTTCACCCTCCTTGGCGCGGCTCGACCCTTATCAGTCGCGTTCCTTCCAAGATAAAAAGCGCTACGAGAGTGAAAGCGAGCGAGATTGGAGTCCCGGTGGCGTCGGCGCCGCCGAAATTGCGTTTGCTGTCAGGCGACGGGTGTCAAAAGAAAAATATTTAATTTCTCGAGCAGAGAGAGAGAGAGAGATGGGAGTTGTGGGGGTGGGGTGGGGTAGAACACACACAGGGTATAGGGGTTGTGGGCTGAGTTGGGAGGGGGGACGGAGGGATGATTGCGATTGGTCTGTGTGATTTTTTTCTCCTAACCTCCCGAGACCCTTGCAGTTTCCATGATGACGAAAGTGAGCTTAGAGCGCGAAGTTGATAAGCATCGGTGGAGTGAAGCGCGCTCACCTATTCCTTATCGGGTATTTGATCAGTCGCCTGCTCAATAGTGCAGTACTAACTAAATTTATAACATCGAGATTGACTTTTATCCTCCTGAGATCCACGATTAGACCGATTTATTTCATCTATATTTTTGGGCCAAGTTCAGATTGAAATTGTAATCGAAGATTTTGTTGGATTTTGAATTTTCCAGGATCTCTTTTTTAATTCACTGTGTCACAACAGGATTTTCTGTAGCCCTCTTGGTGCTTAGGCACTATGTGAGGGGTGCATATTTTCACCGGTACCCCGGGATCGAATAATCGAACCCGGGACCGCCGAGCCACAGTCAGTCGCAATACCAACTGGGCTACGACGACTCGTACTGTTCGTGAAGTAAGAGTAGCGGAAGTGCTCTCGGAGAGAGCTCGATTTTCTATTACACATGTCTCAGCCGGACATCGATGAACAAAGCCTTCTATTAGATGGGCCTCCTCGTTTTGTCCACATTCGATGACGTACGTAGTCTCCGGGCCCAGCACCACGATATTGCAGCACGCGTTCGCGCACGCGCAAACAAACGATCGTTCTTTATTTCCGCCCTCCGCCCGTCTCTCATCGTGTGGAAATTTAAATTGGAGTCGGCATTTGGTTTTGAATTCCGTTTTTTTTCCGCGTGAAAAAACACTTCGCATTTCATTCGCATTTTAATATTCTCCGGGTCTTGGAAGTTGGGCACGCGCGTTTCTCCCGTCTTTTCGAGCACGCGCGACCCGACACTCGCTCTTTTTGCTCGCTCTGGCTCTCTTCTCTCGCGCTGTATATGGAAAAATAATTTCGCAAAACATTAGGCGAAGCTTTTGTGAATTGTTTATCCGATTTGTATCGCGCGAAATCTCTGCCGCCCGCCCCATACACACGCGGGGTGCCGAGAAAAATTCACTTTATTCCTCGACTGATGCTGGCATTCGGAATGAGAGAGAGAAAGAGCGAGAAAAATTCTTTTCAATGCACGATTGCGTTTGGTGATTAGCGGGCAGCCCGCGGAATTTTTCAATTTTTGTTTCATTATCACGTTGAGTATAATGCGAACCTGGATTTCTTGCCAAATCTCGGTATTCCAGTGTTCTCGGTAACCGGGACGTTAATTTCGCTAATCTGATAGGATCCAAATATACAAATGCGCCGAAAGATTTCACTTATGGACTTCATGGAGATTTAAAACCCAAAAATGAGATTCCTTGGAGCCAGGCTGGAAAGTGTCTTGCCTCTTAAGCTTCGTCAATCATGCGTGTGAGTTTAATATTTTCAGTGTAGTCATTTGCAATCTACATTCAGATGTAGTCCTTTTGCCCAAACTAAATGACATTTCCGTGCAGCAAAAACATGATACTGTGTGTGTAAAATGGCGCTTTTCGCGAGTCGATACATGAATGATTAAAATGTATTCAACTTTGCGCTACAGTTGTTTCGCCCTTGCAACCTTCCCACAAGCAACATTTTAAATGTAATATTCATTTTCAATTTGTTTTCGCAGTTACTTATTTAAAATACCGGGGTGGGGGGAGGCACGGCACATTGAACTTATTTATCTTATGAATCTATACTTTACGACAGCCATACGATGAGAGAAAGTGACGGTACTTGTGAACACTCGAGAATACTTGTCTATTTGAGTAAATGTCAGATAGAGATGCTTATGGGCGAGTGCGACCTTTGAAATAAACGACTTTTTCCGGTTTGTTACACCTTCTTCTTTATTTGGCATTCAGCCAAATGTTTTGGGGACACTGTCGGCACTTTCTGTCACCGCGTTGAGCGCCCTTTAATGTCATCACAAATTTTATTCCCATTTTTATCTCTCTCGTTTTTCTGGGGCTTCTCCCATTTGTTTTCTATATGCACAATTCCTAGAAATAATTTTTCAGAAATGTTTGTAAGCTATTACAAAAGTGGAAAAATTTCACCGTAACACATTAATGTCTTCCATAAGCGTAATGGTGTAGCTAGTAGAATTTCAGTACTGGTGAGATGCTTTTTGCTTCCAGCACCAACTATATATATTTAGTTATTTACTTCTACTGGTACAAAGAAAGGTTACTAAACGAAAGAATCCGTTTCATAGAATTTGCGGCGAATAAACGCCAGAGTTCTTTTTTCTCAACAGTTTTACTAACTTGGCATTATGGATCGGCGTAAATAAAGACATCAAGATGGTGAAGCAGAGAAAACTGATCTCCTCCCCCTGTACAGGGGGTTTGGTGATGGTGGATATAGTGGTGGTGGTGGTTGGGTGGTGGGGAGCTCGGCGCCACTATAACGCGTCCTCACCGGCGCCCAACAACACGACTTCTATCTCGGCCATCAGTCACGCGTCGTTGCCTCTCTACTCCGACTGTCGCCTGTTTTTGTGTTCGTGGGGGAACATTCCACCCCCGCCCCCCTCAACCCCCGGCCACCTGAAACGGTTGACTATCCCCCCTCCACTCTCTCGCAAAAACATATACACACGTGCGCGCACGTGTGTGTATACGACGCTATATTGTAAAATGCTTTTTGGATTTTGTGACTCCTGCGGGTCAGTTTTCGCGTGCCGTCACGACGTTATGTTTATACGGCGCTCGGGGAAAAATAAATGTCGAGCATTACGGCCGCCGCATTTCCCCATCCTCCCCTCTCATCTCACATACACACACACACGTGCACCGGGCGCGCGCTTATCACGTGCCCGGTGCGGAGATAGACGCGGGCGCCGACGGCAGCGCGCGTGCCGGCGACAATAATGGAACGCGCTAGCTGGCTCCAACGACATATTGATGAGTAGAGTGCGCGTGCCACTATCATTTCTTCGCCTTCTCCTAACAAGCTTACTTAATTATCGTATTGATATATCTAATCACATCGTCCGCGGATGATGCGCGGATGACGCCAATTCTGGTTTGAGGAGAGTGGCTCGTCTGTGCGGGTGATCTGTCTAACTGGATATCTGGTCAGAGTATGTTAGACCTCCTGTGACACACGAATTGCAGAGTTCACTCATGGGTGAAATAATCACGTTGTGTGTGATTGAAAAATGGATTATTGGTCAGCCGTGGGTTCGAATCCCGGCCGAGTTTTGCAGACGCTCGATGCGCCGCATAAAATATCTTTTAGAGCTGGTGTTTTTTTTTTAAATTGCTTGTCAGCGCTTCTAGCGGTGGTCAGGATAGTGGTCTTGATAATATTTTCGTTGTCGTTGGTGGGAGTGAGAGGTTCAGGTTGGTTGGTTTTGCAAATGACAAGGTACGTGTGTTCTCTACTGGTAGACCTCGTTGATTTGGCGTCATAAAAAGGGAACGGGATGGGGTGAGGCAACTTGGCGGTGCGGAGCACGCGGTCACCGCTCTTCCCCGCTGTCTGGCGCGAGCACTCTCGACTCGTATACCTGTCTCGAGATTAAGTGTCACTGTTTACGGGTTATAAGAAACTCCCCTCGCGCTGGCTGGGGTGGAAAATATAATCTCGCTCGTCTCCGTTTCGAAGATTAGGTTGCTCAGGTTATTGTTATAAAAATGTATTATATATTCAATAATTTTAGCTGTGTGAATAAAGGACTTGGTAGCCATTTTGATGAATTTTTTTATCAGTCAAAATAGAACTGCGTCGGCCGGGAATCGAACCCGGATCAACTGCTTGGAAGGCAGCTATGCTCACCATTATACCACCGACGCTTTTATATGAATCACATTCTTTTGGTTAGAAGAGCTTTCCTTTCTTCTTGTGTTGACGATTAAATTTATGATAAATTCTCAAAAAATAAAGCTACGTCGGCCGGGAATCGAACCCGGATCAACGGCTTGGAAGGCAGCTATGCTAACCATTATACCACCGATGCTTGTATATGAACCACAGCCTTTTGGTCAGCTGATCCATTCTTTCATCTCGTGGGAGAAATTTATTTTTTGTAGAATAAATTCTCAAAAAGTAAAGTTGCGTCGGCCGGGAATCGAACCCGGATCAACTGCTTGGAAGGCAGCTATGCTCACCATTATACCACCGACGCTTTGTTACAAAACACATTCTGTCGGTCAGCAGAGCCTTGCTTTCTTCTTGTGTGGACGATTAATTTTATAGTTAAATAAATTCTCAAAAAATAAAGCTGCGTCGGCCGGGAATCGAACCCGGATCAACTGCTTGGAAGGCAGCTATGCTCACCATTATACCACCGACGCTTTGTTGCCGATCACAGCCTTTCGGTCAGCTTAGCCTTCCTTCACTTGGAGGCGGTGTAGTGCATGCAAGCATCAGGGGGAGCTTTTGGTCATTTGTATTTATCGATGTAGGTTAGGCACTATGTGCACAACTAATGCCTTCGTTGCTAATTACAATCGAACATTTATCTGGAATCCAGTGAAGAGCCTTAAATTCATAATTTGGCTATTCTACTAATTTTTAATGGTTTTGTAGCGGATCATAAGCATGACTAATTTTTTCTAGAACCGTAAATAAAATTGAAATCAAGAACTGGAAACCTCCCAGTTTTAAAAATTCTTTGGTCTTTACTTAAAATTGAAATTCAGATCTCTGAAATTGTGATATTTGTCGTTCACGATGATAAATGATTTTTTTCGAGAACATTGATCTCATGCATGTCCCTACCCCGAACCGTCCTCAAAAGAAATCTTCGATCGGTTCGTTCAACAGAATTGGCGCTCAGGCTGGTGTCTGTCTTGCCGATGCGCAAGTAAATTCACCGAACTAAATAATTCGGGCGTCGCCTCGTCAACACCTGAATACCAAATAGAAATACGATTGGGTGGCGAACTACGTCACGATTGGTTTATGCGGTCTCGTAAAAAAAAATATGGTTTAAATGTGACTAATTTGATTATTGCACGGTTCGTTAAAATAGAAAAGTTACAACTTTTTATGGTGAGTTTCCAAGATGCAAAACGAAATTTTCATGTACATATTATTCATGTGCGTTGTACGAAGTCACACACTTCTGTTTCGTTAGTCCTAGCTTGGGTTTATCATAGGTATCCTTTTAAGAGCGTTCTGCTGCAGCGCCATCTAGCGAATCTTTTTTTCGTCATTGCAGAAAACGAAACATTTAATCGATTATCGAGTATGCAAGAAACTCAACCAGACCCTTGTCACACGGGTGACCTTCTGAGCTTGCTTGAGCTCAATTGTCATTGAAATTTCGGGACTTAAAAATTACTGTGTCCGTGTGCTCTTAAAAGTACAACGCAACATATTGAGCACATTCGAAATCGTAAGCACAGTTTTGCCTCCTTTAATTTTCGGATTATAAAATTATACTATCTAGCCGTGTTTTTTCAATTTAATAAACGCAGCTTCGGGTAACGGCTCGTACTCATCCTTCCTCGTTTTTATTTTCATTGATGCCTCGTTAATCCGTTAACCTTTAATCCTCTTGGTTCGTCAATGCATTTACCATTGCATGCATTTGGCTCGTAATTCCATCTCCGGTTTCCAGAGGTTCCGTGGAGCGAGATGCAGCCTCTATATATAGAAAAAGAAACGCTGAATCCTAGCTAACAAGAGAGAAAATATCCAGTAAGAAATACGACGTTGAACGACGCGTGTTCGCGGTTCAAACTTTTAATCACTTTAAAACTGCTGCTGCCACATATAGTTTTCCCTTTCTTTTTTTCTTCGTAGGTTGGTGTAAGAGATTTTTTCCCCCTTTTTTCCATCCGAGCACTTTCGTTTTGTCGACGACGTTTCCCTTGTTGTCGTCGTTCGCTTTTCTCGCGTGCGCCACTGAGATACACGCGCCCGCGTTCTGACGTTCGAATTGTTGTGCACGTGACACGTGCGCGCGTGCACCCTTTTATATATCCTCGCCGGAACTGGCAGAGATTTCGGTGCAAATGAATTTGTTCAAATCTTTTTTTCTGCTTCGTCTCCTGTCCTCTTTTCTACGCGTCGTCTGCGATGGCTAGTCGAGGTGGACACCGGGAAGAGATTTGATTCAACTAACCCTAAACCGCTCTGCTTCAGCCGGAATAATACTACAACTTCAGAAAGGAGTATTTGGCTTAATGCAATGCCGTCCGTACAACACAATGTTATTAAGAAATATTTTGTCGGGTTTTTTTTAGTGAACCAAATTTCTATTTGAGATCAAATATGAAGAGGTCCCCTCCCTCCCCCCAAAAAAAATGGCACCAAAAAAATTTGCTTCGGCCGGGAATCGAACCCGGATCAACTGCTTGGAAGGCATCTATGCTCACCATTATACCACCGACGCTTGTTGGAGTTTTGCGTCTTTGAAGCAATTGAAGCCGTCTTTGGTTTCCTGCCCACAATCGCAAGAAACAAAATGCAACAATGCATAACGCTTGCTTATAGTATTGCAATACGTATTGGAACAAATCGTTTTCAAAAATGAAATTACAAAAAACATGCGTCGTCCGGGAATCGAACCCGGATCAACTGCTTGGAAGGCAGCTATGCTCACCATTATACCACCGACGCTTGTTGAAAGTTTGCGTCTTTGAAGCAATGGAAGCCGTCTTTTGCTTTTTGCGAATTATCACAAGAAACAAAATGCGTAACGCTTGCTTTACGCATTACGCATTGTGATAAATTGTTTTCAAAAATGAAATTACAAAAATAAAAATGCGTCGGCCGGGAATCGAACCCGGATCAACTGCTTGGAAGGCAGCTATGCTCACCATTATACCACCGACGCTTTCGTATAATTCACTTCGCTTTGTTTTGACCAAAAGAGGCCTCCATTTCTTGCATGAACGAACTAAGGAAATTGCCGGCAGTAAGGTGGTGTAGCGCAGGCAACGCATCAGGGGGAG